>JAODTR010004709.1:0-11864 GCA_025399935.1 Amblyopsis rosae | reverse complement strand
TATATATATTATCCATCCTGTGCTCACATTAGCGAGAACAAATCCAATTTAATCTGAATTAAGACAGGAAACCTTGGTGAAGTTGTGAATGACGTCATTGAGAAAAGAAATTCCTTCGGTGGTTATGGAAACCTGTGCTGTGCGATATACCGGGTGGGTGTGTCTCCGTGAATCGGTACATGTGTGCAGAAGTGAAAAGGGGAGTAGGGGGGGGAAAAAAAAAAAAAGAGGTTGGTTGTCACGACAACCACAGCTCAGGCTGACAGAAGAATCGTAGTGCCGGTAATGTTAGATGCCATAGCCGTTTATGTGACAACACATGCAAATACACACAGCCCACATCATTTAGTACAACCAGGACAAACATTTCACTTTTAATGACTGTTTACCAGCCTCAACAACAGCATGGTAATTTGACTTGGAGGACAGGTGCTAATTTTAGAGTGCAAGCAGTCCACTACACTAAACATGTGGGGGTTATCCAACCTATTAGGGCCAACATGTAGTTGCTCAAATATAGATTGTATGCGATTAAAGGGGTAAGATCTACTTTCATTATATTAGTATTTGTACGTAGGGTGTATGCAAAATGCTCCTGCAATCAACAAGAAATATCTGTTCAGAGGAACTTTTTAGCTGTAGACACACCTGGACCAATCAGAAGATCACATTTTCTGTGCATTGCCCGTTATGGGGACCTATAATTTCTCAGATCTTTCTCCCCCTGTGGCCAATTTATGCACACTTCATTGTAAAAACACTCTTTAGTCCTAATGCTTCCATATAAAAGGAAAACTTTATTATCCCCTAGCAGGGTGCCCTAAAATAAATACTTTGATTACAATAAACTGAAAAGACATAAATGTATGAGTAATTCTAGACTGAGGTTAGCATTGGGAATACTGCTGTTAATTTGTATTTCACCCAAGGCGGTCTTTTATAGGTTAGTCATTTATCCATTAGTCTCAACTGCCCTCTCTCTCAAAGGCCCACTTTATTTTCACCCAGTAATGCATTATCACATTATCATCATTATTATAACCCCCCACCCAACACACACACACACACACACAGAACTCCTTCATGGATCATGGAGTGACACACAGTGTCAGAACATAGAGCTGTTGCATTTACACCCATTGTCAATGTGAGCTCAGCTGAGCCTCCACTACAGCTGATGCAAGGAGAGGATAGAGGACACAGTACACCCACACACACACACACACACACACTTCCATGCATAACGCACATCTTCACCACATTGAGAAAGAAACGGGATTAAGACCTGAAGCTCACAGCAACATCTTCAGTCTACAGGAGAAAGCTATGCTGGATGCAAATTGTGAAATGACAAGCTGCAGGTCTTACATGTGTGCGATCGCCATTTGGAAGCATCAGCCGGTGGATTAATTCACATTATGTAGGTATCGGACAAGATGTGGGGCCGTATGCGCCGTGTTCTGGGCACATGCTCACATGGAATATAGACCACACGTTGCAGAGAGAGTGTCTATAAAAGCTGCAGTGCAGCAACATGAGCTCATCGCTCCCCACCCCCCTGATCACCACGGTTACATAAGTTAATGCAGCGCACGCGCTCATTATCCGTCGGGGAGGCACTGTGAAGACATGCAAAAGAATACTGTCATCAAACGTAGCTATATCAAATGGAACACAAGGGGACGCTAAAGACGTCGCAGAAAAAGACAATAATTGCCCCCCCCCCCCCCCTTTCCCCCCGTTAACTGCCCCAACACTGAGATTGGAGCTGCACAATGACGGTGGTGGGGGCCGATGGAATAGACAACACAGCTAAGTGATGCCATTTCTGCACTGCTCTATATTAATGAATGTGCACAAGTAGAACAGCGAACACTGCTGAGTTTGCGCTTATACTGCAGCACAACACTCGTGTGTGTGTGTGTGTGTGTGTGTGTGTGTGTGTGTGTGTGTGTGCGCGCGCGTGCGTGTGTGTGCGTGACAGCCTGGTAATAACTGTATCAAGACTATCGTCTCTCTTCTGAGCTAAAGCAAACAAACACTTCAAAGTCAAATAAGAAGCACAGGCACTGCAGTGGAGACACCAATCCTGAATCTACCTAGGAAGTAAACCTCCATTAACACACTATATAAATGATGACAGCAATGTCCTCTTCAGATAGTATGAGTCACTGTAACCAAAGAGAAGCATAACATTCTTGCAGATTAGAAAATGTAAACAAATTGCCTTCTTTTAACGCAACTGTCCATTCTGGGAGATACAAACTAAATTATTTAGTAATGTGGACACCAACTGGAATGTAAACTGAGATAAGCAGAGGCCTGTGCATGCAGAGAACAAATCACACAAAAACATACGTAAGTGCATTGAATGTTTAAGGAATCACGTTATGAAAAGAACATGGGAAGTTATTCAAATTAAAGTGAATTTAATTAACTCCTCTACACCACATTTGACACGGAAAGCACAAATAAACTGCTAGCGAATGCAGATTGTTCAAATGTAAACCCGTCTTCTACTGGATGAATAGGAGAAACACATGTGAGGGGAAGTGTGCTGAATCCACTAGGACCTCCTGCATTTGAACCTGACACAGTCTTCATTTGGTACACCTCAACAGACACACACCACACAAACAAAAGGAACATTATTAAGAACTACCTAGCACTTATGGTTCAGTCAGCCAGGCCAACAAAACACCAGATTTCCGATGCCCCCACCGCTCCATAATAGCTTCTTAAGCTCCGCCATCCATCTCTCTCCCCAGCAGAAAACAGCACGTCTCCTAGACGCGTGTAAACTTTTCCACCACAGAGAGCCCTCGTTCACTCACCACAGCGGGACCGCTTGGCAGCGTGCTACTTTTCCATTACGGCCAACTCCTTTCTACTCCAAAAAGGACCTTACTTGTCATAAACACAGCGTAGCGAGGCAGGGGGAACCGGTAACTGGGTCACTTCACCCGCTCATCAAAGATGTTCGATGTGGATCCAGATGCACGTTCCAACAAGAATGTGTAGCGTACTGATCCGGCCAACACCGCCCTCAGTGCCTGTATCCTACTGAACAAGGTAACGCAGGTGTCTGCTTACAAAAGATGATAAAGATGATTCATAGCTCTACTGAAGCAGATGCCACCTGAGTAGCCGAATACTGTACTGCCACAAAGTCTTTGGGTTTCCACTGGGCCATTCACATGAGGCACTGCAGAGTGCCGTGGAAATACGGAATATGTAGGTCAAATCTAGGGACAATGGTGACTAACCCGTGTTGAACACATTAAATAAGTAATGCTCTATCTGCTGTGTCTGACTGAGGTGTGTGACACAGAACCAAACTCAGATTAGATATCGCCAGGTTCCTAAAGTGTCAGGATTACTCATTCTTACACTCTTAGTCACGACTGAAAACCCACATAAAGTTCCTTTACTCTATCAAACTTTAGTTTAAATGCTCGGTTAGTCCCCCCCCCCCGCCCCCAGGTTTTAATGTAACTGTTTTTCTTTTATTTGTATGTGTGTGTGTGTGTTTGGGGGGGTGGGGAGCGGGGTTGGTGGCAGAGGTGGCGAATGATGTATTCCCTTGTCCAAATTTGTTCAGAGGTGTCATTTCCGTATACTAAAATAGACATTAACCTTTTAGAGAACACAATATTTCTTATAAAAAGTATTAATTATTTCAAATGGAAAAAAAGCAGGTCAAACAAAACACACAAGGAAAAGGATTTAAAACTACTGAGAATATGGACAAAGATAAGCTATTGTACGTAAAACACGTTGATCGTACACATACATCTGTGTCCTTTACAGGAACATAGTCCTTAGTGCAAAGGACGTCCTCTGCCAATACACGGCATATAAGCGATAATAGGCTTAACTAGATTATTAAAAACACTCCTTGTACTTGTCCTTTGTACTGGTTTACAGACATTTCCTTTAAAAATAGGGTGGTTTAGAGAGACCTTGAAAAACTGTTTTTACTTGTGGCCCAATCATAATATGTTTTCATGGTTTACGATAGGAAGCCAGCAGGCCTGAGTGTATAGATAGGAATGCTATATGATCAGTGAGACCTTCAAAACTATCTTTGCAGACTGCTGCTGCCTAGAGTAAAGCCAGCTGGAAAACAACCTCTTCACCCTTAAGGGTCCTACCTTATAGTCCGGCTGGCAATGCAGTACTTCCACATCACATTCCATGCAGCAGTGACATCACAGGAGACGTGGGACATGCAGGGCACTAAAAGGAAGCTTCAGGATGTCTAAAAAAAAACACACAAAACCCATGGCAACTTCCCCTAGAGCTGCCCGAAGACGTCTATGCTGCTCACTCTTAAAACCACAAATTACACCCCACGTCCTTTAGTTTCCATAGAAAAAACCCACAGAGACATTTATTCTCTTGCTGCTGAATATACTTCGTCTGTACTTTTTAGAAGTTATCCCATCTTGTTTTGTGCTGAGCTCAGAGAGACTTGCTGCTCTAGCAAGCTGCCCAATGACCAAGTAAGGTAAAGGCCCAGTATGTATAGCTCAAAGTCATTCCTCTGTTTAACAAAAGATCTCCACCCACATCGAACCAAACACAGATTCTCCCTTCCTTCACTACAGACACTCCTTTTTTCCCCCCCCCCTTTACTTCCAGTGAAATCTTTCACTCATCTGGTATGGATGTCATCCCTCCTGGTGATGGGATGGACCAGCATGTGTGTGTGTGTGTGTGTGTGTGTGTGTGTGTGTGTGTGTGTGTGTGTGTGTGTGTGTGTGTGTGTGTTCTGTGTCTCTGTCCATGTGTGGTGTATATGGTTATTGGTTATTCCTGGGCCCATGTCCAAGAACTACACTGATCTCAATGGGAAGGCCAGGCAAGGGGGGAGGGTGAACCCCAGTTCAGCCGCCGGGAGAGGCTGTTATGAGTTACTACACCAGTCTTGCTTTTAACAACATGGCCTCAGTGCAGGAATACAATCTGACTATGTTGCCCAGGCCAGGCAAACGTAATGAGTTACACCCAATGACTGCTATGTTCTTCTGACTCTGAGGTATTAGGAGTATAATGAGGTCTTTTGAGTATACATACACACACAGACACTTTGAGAAATCGAAACTTGAAAAACTGAGCATCCCTCATGAATTCTGAAGATCCATAAAGTATATGCATGGAGCATAAAAAAGTCAGAAAACCAAAAACTAAGCATGTTTGAAGTATCATCTTACCTTCCAGTGGTATGAAACGTTATATGTGGTGTGCATTTGCTGTAATGTGACATTGAGAAACTAAAGTAAAATGCAACGGTGCAGTCTGAATCTCTAGTTCATTATACATTTATGGAGGTCCTCAGCTTCAGAATATGAATGTATTTCGTGTGTACGTGTGCAGTCGTGCATGTATGTGTGTGTGTAGTGGTGCAATCTGACAGCTGGCAGGTGTCTTTACAGTCCTACAGTTCCCAAGTCAGTCATGCATGTGTCCATAACACTCCCTTCTCATTTAGACATCAAACATTCCTCATGTTAAATACACACGATTGAAACATCTCGGTGAGATGTGGAAGAAGGCCCTTAGATAAGATTAGTGAAGATGTATGCATAGAACTACAAATCAAAATGGACAGATTCTCAAACTTAAAACGTAAATTAAGCAATAAACGTTACAATAAAAGGGAGTCAAAAGACCACATGACTGAAATTGCAATTTTCGATATATCATAAGACAGTTTACTTGTAGTTGATGGTAACATGTAAACCTGTGTATGCTAATGTGCTAGTGTGTGCTGCGAAATCATATTTGTCTTGAAAATGTGAACAAATCTGACAAAAGGATGAAACGAGCCTCGTTTAAGTTAAAGTTAAGGAGAACATACGTGTTTTAGCAGATCGGACAGTATCTGCATCCATGTGTGATGCATTAAAGTGTATGTAATTGAGCACAGTGTCAGGCAGTAGAAACATACATGTGATCTCAGTGTAACAACAGGGGTGTGGGGATAAGGTGGGGATGGTGCAGGGGGATAACTTTTAACATACAGTACATGGCAGTGGCCATTACATGGGAAACTCCCAGCACCCCTGAATCACTTCAAAGCTGTAATAAATGGAAATCCACTCCTCAGCCATTAAAGTTAAGATAAGAAAATCCTCATATCCATACATTACAGCCATGTCATCAAAGATGTGAAAATCATTATCAATTAACTAAACGTGTCACAGGCTCATAAATAGAGATTCATCTGCCAGCACCAATGGAAGTAGGCTAGATAATGGAGAATAGATTATAGGGTCCCAGTAGGAAAGGGATGAATGAATTCAGGCACAGTCGGCTCATTCAATGGATAATTTCAAATGAATAGTAACTGAACAAAATAAAAAGGCACCAAACTGTAATGCATGCAGCTGGCTCACATACCCTGCACTAATGTGTCGATGCCTCTCGAGGTAATGCAGGACAGCAGCAGGTAACATTGGGAAGATAGACTGTGCTGTGCTGCTGACACTGTTTGGATACAAGGCAGCCACTCACTTGTACGTGCCGTTTTCACAGGCTCGCCGCACGTCGTTGCTTTACTGCTGCGTGAAGGATCCACATGGCCACAACGCCATTCTAAACGTGACTCGCGGCATGGCTCAGACTAAAACAAACGCTTCACAACGCTTAACATACCTCTTGTAAAAGTTGCTGTGGGGGTGCAAACACAGCACGTGCCAGTAATCCAGACAGAATGCTTTGAACTTCCACATAGTCGGCTCCCGACGGTCCCTTCGTCTCGAGACGGAGAGTCACCAGGGGGCAACTGCTGTGCCTCTCTGAGCCTGAAGGTCCGTTGGGCGTGATGCTGTGCCACAGCCTACTGGCATATTCATGACCAGTGTCCTGCTCGCATGTTCAGGCTGGGAATCTCAACGCATTGGGTGTTGTTGGGGCTTTCCTGCCTCCTCTGGTGCCTCCTGTCGCGGCTCCGAGTGGGCCAGTACAGCCTCCCCCGTTGGATCGCAGCCCGGGTGGCTCTCCTATCCCGACAAGGACAGACCACACCAGCGCTGGACGCGTCTCAACACATCACCATATGGCCAGGCACATTTGGAGCGGTGCACAGAGTTGGGCTCAGGATGCCCCTCCCGAAATAACCAGCTCTGCTCGGCCCCTACTGTATCCAGGTCAGCGTACCGGAGATGGGAACCTGGGATCCAGCACGCTCAGGCAGTGGTGTGTGAAGGCAGGGGACCCCCTCCCCTCTAAATCCCCTTTTGAAGACACATAGCCTAACACAGAATCAGCAATGATGTCCTTGACGTCCTTGATGTGTCCCCCTCCACCCCGCCCCAAGAACAAACTTTACAATGACGTGGGAGTCGGTGGTTCTTCCACTGACAATCTCAGTGTGGTTCCTCTTCTCGTTCCATACACTCCTTTTTACCTAGGTGTCGACCCCATCATCCCTTCACATGGTGTTGTCTCTGTCTCACACTCTCTCTCTCTCAGAATGAATGTCTCTCTCTCTCTCTCTCTCTCAGAATGACTGTCTCTTTTTGTATCTCTCCCTCTGTCAGTGTCTCTCTCTCTCTCTCTCTATCAGAATGACTGTCTCTCTCTCTGTATCTCTCCCTCTGTCAGTGTCTCTCTCTCCCTCTCTCTCAGCTGCTACCATCCACGCAGGACCTCCCAGAAATGTGCCGATTCTGGTTGCTGGGCAACACTACGGTACTACCGAAGCTTCAAATGCAAGCAGTGCAAAGGAGCCCGCTGATTGGTCAGCCTTGTGGCGGGGAGGGGAATGTGCAGTGCATGGGATATGAGTTCACGTGCGTGCTGTGTTTATTATACAGGGAGCACAATGAAATGTGCCATGCCTTAGTCATCTGATCAACATGGAGTACTACAGAGAAAGCAGAAAACCCAGCCTCTACTGGGGAACCCATAATAGAAAACATGACATCTTAACAGAGGGTCTGTTAGCAGCTAGACGTCATTAGAACGTCTAGCATCTACCCAGCACAGGCACAGCATGTAAAGTCAAAGCTGTGCATTTATTACCTTGGCGTTATGAGAACCTGCAGGGCAGCGTGGTGCAGGGTGCTGCAGGGTGCTGCAGGGTGGTGCAGGGTGGTGCACACCCTGGCTCCCTTCCACTGAGCCGTTTGTTTTCTTTGCATTCAGGCACAAGTGCAGCACTGTTCTCCCCTCTGCGTGACAGAGACGCAGCCGGCAGCCGGCTGCAGTGACAGTCGTGGGAAAAGGGGCGTGGCGGGGCCTCTCATTAATATGCGAACACGCAAGCATTAAGCTCCACCAACACGTCCGCGTAAACACGTGGACTCAAACAGACAACGCCTACTCCGAAAATACACCCACCCCCACATTCCCACTCCATACCTACACACACACAGACACACACCAAATGTAATGGCATAACAAACCTGGCTAATTGGGACTGTTAACACGGTCTCTCCTTACTAGTAATCTCCACATGACCCCACACCCTCCTGGCACAATATGGGCATCCTCTGCATGCTCCCAGCAGCACTGCCATGAAGGCACACCAGAGACAAAGACACATTATACTCAAAACAGTAAACAATGAATTCATCTGCATACCATTTATCAGCCGCCTGTCACAAAAGATGCTGCTGCACCCTGCCAAATGCCTGTTCATCTCCATTGGTGTGAATGGATAACAGCTTCAATTGAACGCTTTCCTCACGTGTGGCCTGACTTTCTGTTTAATGGATGCTTCCCGAATGTGTGTCTGTAAGAAAGTAAAAACTAACAAAACAAAATAAAGACTAATGACAGCATGGGGGCCCAGAACAGTTTAGTTTTTTTCTAAAAAATGAATTAAGGCCTTAATGAAAAACCCTGTTAATTTCCTCTATTTAAATGAAGCTCTTACAGCATGAGTGTGGCAGGAACTTCCACTGTTTATTATGTGAGCAGCAGAACATACTGGAGTGTGTGTAAAACACAAGCAACATAAAAGAGATGACAAATAAATGCACATTTCTTTCATTTGCAAATCAGTATGAATACCATCATTTGCGCAATCCTGGAATGGCCTATGTAATGCATTGCTTTAGAGTTACAAATAAATGTATGTCTACAGATGTAACAGACAGATGGGATAGGCAATGTGTGTTAAGGCTCTATATTGACAACCTTTGGAGTGGCATATTTTGTTAAACTAAATTAAACTGGAAACAGACCAAAGGGCCCCAACATGGCCTTCCCAGTGAACATCTGTGAGTAAGATGCCTAACCTACCTGCTCCATAATATGTGTAATCATTGTACAGTCAACTGTTTTCACTGAAATCTTATGCTAAATTACCTAACTGCAATCACAACTAAACGTAGTTAGCAATGCAGGATAGCTGATCGATTAAGGCAAATGTAAGCTCTTGTTTTGCATCCCTAAATCACAGAAAACATCTGTTGACGCTTTTAGGGGAGATCTGACTCGAGTAACACGAATGGTAAAAACAAGACTCCGTTTACACAGTGACAGTCCCACTCGTCGATACATACCACATCCAATGAATACAACAATCGTATCCGTAATAGCTTTATTGCATTCTATTAATTACTGTTGTCTATTGATAGTGAGACAGGTTTACCCAGTATTGTATCACCCATTTCTACATGCCATCCACCTAAGTAAACATCAGTGTTACTGTATATAGGGATGGGACAATATACTAGATTATCGTTTATCGCGATAAAAATACTGATGATAATCGTATCGTGGTGAATGTTCATTATCGTGATAATCATGAATATCCTCAAATAAGTATGAATATTTTCACAATTGACTTGAAAACAGCGGTCTAGCTCAGTTGTACAGTCAAATTGTATTGATTTACTAATGTATTTATTAGCCTGCATCTTTCCAGTCAGTCACCACCATGGCTGAAGGCTCAGCTTGCCCATTGTGTACCACACATAGAAAAGATCAATTGGATTTGTTTAAATACTGGTCTTAAAACAAACATAAATCACACAAAATGTAAATGTAAAGATAAGTAATTCCAGTACGTTTTAGTGCCATTTTAAGAGTTTAATAACAATATAATAATATTGCAATTATTTTGGCCAGGATAATTGTGATAATAATTTTTCTGGTATACGATGCCACCAATCCCATTGCATTGCTGCAAAGATCAGCGTCAGGTAAATTGGTGTGTGGGTGCTACTGCTAATGAAGTGTGTGCACACTGTGCAGATGTATAGGACAGAACACAGACAGATACACATACATTACCCCCAGCAAATCGCCAGCATGCTGTGGCAGGATCACTATGAACTACAAAATGAAAAATCAAAAGCCACCAAAGGGCACACAATGGTATCCATGTGGCCATCAATGAGACCAAACGAGGGCACAGAGGAAGCCCTCATCTGCTTCCCCCTCCTGCCAGGGCAGTGACATGGCCTGATATTGAGCGTTGCAGCGAGGGCAGCCACCGCTCCCTGTGAGGAGCCCTGACACCGTAGCCTGCAGGGGGAAGGTGTCAATAACGCACTGCACACTGAGCCAACATGCTCTGGCCATTAGTGGGGGTCCAGCGAGACACTGACTACAGCGAGATGAGCGGGAGGGGCGGAGGTGGATGAAAGATGCATTATGGGAAGGTATGAGGACAGCTGACAGCACAGAAGATACTAGTACTGCAAATCACAGTGGAGGCAGACTCACAGGGTACAATGCATACCATGAATTATACATCAAGGAACATTTTATTAAATAATCTTTTCAGTAGCAGATTACACTCATACATATTGCATTTAATTAAATATCCATGAGAATTTGGAAAGGCAGGACAGCTTGGATAAGCCATGTGAAAGGGATGTCTTGGAATATTCCACCCCCTGGTGGCAGATTGGAGTATATACCATATATATACACACACCATAGTGCTTTGGACTGGTTTGTTTGGGAGGGGATGTGACTATTACGTACTGTATGTGAAAATGTGAAATTATTTATAATAACCTCTAAAGAAATATCTCTCAAGAACTCCAGACAGCAGATATAATTACATATATATTGAACTAGTACCTTTGAAATGTAACTTTTAATGACAATTCTCAAACTCTTATAACTCTTAACTCTATATTTAGGCCTCCTCATTTTACTGATTTGTTAGTTTGACAAACATATTTTCTAAATGTATATTTATACTCCATCACTTAAATGTAAATATATTACTCCACTTGGATAAGAGCAGCATTCGTAAGGGAAGAATACACAGAGATACTATTAGGAACACAGGCATGGCAGTTTACAGCAAACATATCCTAACAGAGTCACAGTGTACAGAGGAGCTGTGAAAAGATAATCTCTTACAAGGGCTACGGCACAGTTTGTGCCAACCCACCGCTCATCACACACTGTATACTGCACAGCTGTTCTGATCCCGTGCCTACGGCAGCCATGCAGACTATAGGTGGAAGAAACGGCAGAGGGGAATGAAAGACAGTCACTGAACTAAGACCACATTCAGCTGCTCAGGTCTGGCAATGTGTTAACATTAGGCAGCCGCAGGTACACTCGGAGAGACAGAAGAGCAAACAAGAGGGGGCAGTTTTGGGGCAGAGGTGGAATCTTTAGTCCTCTGTCTTGGCCAACCCCCGTGAAGGCCTTTTCCTTTCACAGAGGCAGGGCAACAGAACTGATAAGACGCTTGCCTGTCGAAGAGGGCACACTTAATCGCAATACCAACTTCCATCACACTGGGCCCGGGGTGTATTAATAATGATCTATTATTTAATATAGTATTGTGTCCGATATCCATCCAACCATCCAAGCTGTGTACAGTAAGGATGGGACACTGTTGACCTCAACTGAGGAGGTAATTGGGCGGTGGAAGGAAC
>JAODTR010004708.1:0-11864 GCA_025399935.1 Amblyopsis rosae | reverse complement strand
GCCCAGTTGGGGCGATTTTAGTATGGCTGAAAATCGCCCCAACTGGGCGGGAGGCTATACATAGGCTACTCCACAGAACATTGTACTCTGATTGGATTAAGATATTTAGAGGCAGGACAGTCACAGCTAGTGTTACTCTATGGTAAAGTTTCAAATGATCTCCTTTCCCTTTCTAATTTTGGTGGTGCGTCGTCCAATCACCCTACGGAACAAAACGCCCCTGATGAGTGAAATAATAACGTCTAATAATAAAGTCTCTTATGCTCTCTTATGCTTATACATTTTGAAGGTGAATAAGTTGAGTATAGGGACACATTAGCTTTGTTTTCATGTTCATGGATTGCACCTCAATCTCTATATCTATCTCTATATATCTCTCTCCCTCTCTCCATTATGTCCCCAGCCCCGAGGCTTATGGAAGGCACCAGTGGGGCTAATGTGATCACAAATGGACACAGGCAAATTAGCATGCAGATAACACACACACACACACACAAACACGCACGCTCGCGCACATACAGTCCTGTGTTTGTAGTCTGGGTGTCTGGAAAAGAGAAGAAACTGGGGACATCAAAAGTGATTCATCTCTGCATTGACTTAATATGGATGTAACGTGCACCTTCTTGCTAGTAACAATTGTACATTCATTAAAGCCATGCCATGTCCACTCTTGTAAGTGAACTGATACCATCCTCTCCAGGCTTTGTCCATGGCTCATTACCCCCCCACACACACACACACACACCAGCCACCCTCCGCCCTAGACAGACCTTGCAAGTCATATTAAAATTTAAATAGACCTTAAACACAGTTTAATGTCATGCATCAAATGAACAAAACTGTATAAACATAACTCTCAATTGATCACAGAACAAGAACAGTTTGAGCAATATTCAGTCACTGTAAACCACCTGGCAGGATACTAACAAATCCACATGAACAGAGACAGAGTCTGGTGGAGCAACACGGTCTTTGGTCTCTTAATATACACAGCACAGTCTCTGCTGAGACGGACAGATGAATCAATGATAGCTGATAGTATAAAGCAACTTTGTGTTTTCTGGTTTCAGTTGCTGTTGCAGTAGTAGCTGAGGTATATTCAAGGATGGAAAATTTCACCAGCAGCATTGTACTGTATTGGTGCGAATAAATGCTGTTCAAATCCAAGCCAGGTAAACAGCCTTGCTGCTGAGGATAAACTGCTAAGAATAAAATTAAAGTAAAAAGTAAATACATACAGTATATTCCATAAATACATGTAAACAATGGGCACTTTAAACAAAAGTCAGTTTTATAGGCAAGATGTTCTTGTTAAGGTACACTTTTGGGAGTAAACAAATAGACAATATGAATAAATAATCAATATACTGTACATTATAGCCCCAAGGGAGGAAGCTGTCATAGATATGTTTTGATTATTTGTAAAAAATAGTATGTGGCTTGGCTATTCTGAAAACATGTTGTTAATATTTAATTTCCCCTGGTGTTTACTGCTTTTATCTTACATGCATTTTACTTTCTCTAACCATCACTCTTGTCAAAACACCATATTATCATTACATTGTGATTTTCCTGCCTCGTTACGTTTAATGAGTTAGAATCTTGTATTTTGCTGTTTTTGTCTTCCGTTTATTAGTCGTTCCATGCTTTAGTGTTCTATTTGGTCTGCGCCTACTACTCACCACTTTAAAAAATGATTTACACCATATTGACTTCACTGTGTTGATTTTAACACATTCATTACTTGGGCAATAAAATCGATGACGCACACTAAAGAGTATTGTTCAAAACAATTGTATGTTAAACGACTATTGTGAATGCACAATTAACACTAATAGTAGTGTGTTGTAATTATTGTAATTATTACCTAAATCATTAGATAATAATTTGTAGTTGTTGCAGTGTTCTGGAACCTTTCTTCCAGCCAAGTGAGTAATGAGCCAACCCATCCACTACCCATGCCTTTCTACAACATGCAGTCTACTGGAAGTAAACATTGGCTATCGATTTAGTGTCACATAATAATAATAATAATAATAATAATAATAATAATAATAATAATAATAAAAAAAAGCTTACATTTATATAGCGCCTTTCAGAAGACCCAGGGACACTTTTTCAGTGTACACATGCACTCACAGTCAAATGTCCGTCCCTTGGGAATCCACATTATGTTCTCCTTGCCATAATGGATAAATAAAGCATATAACAAAATACTTCACTACTACTTTCACTGCATTGCATGCTGTGAGGAATAGGGTATAATTCCTTTATGTGAGGACCACATGAAGTGGAGCTCTTATTACACCAGGAGGACCAACGGGTGGTTTCACTGTTTGTCTTCTGGTGGATGTAGTTGGAAACATGCCTGCAGGTCTTTTTAAATGAGTTCTAGTAGTGATTTTCTGGCACAGCAGATGTGATAAATGTATCTTTGCACATACACGTCTTATTGACCATGTTCCATTCATAAAGAACACTTAATATGTCATGGTGTCTAACTTGTTTGGACACATTTTAGTGCTAGCTAAGTATTTATTTGATTTAATTCCATACATTTCAAGGATGGTCTATTAATTAATGTGCCTCTATATGGCTTTCTACCACTAGGTGTCACATTTGACGCACAACAGCATCTCAAACAAATACAAATGCTTTCTGGGCCGCACACGCACACACACACACACACACACACACACACACACACACACACGTGCACGAGCACACACACTAACAAGTACGCGTGGCGGCCTGGATGTAAAAACAAACAGAGGAGCTCGGATTACAACACACACAGGAATTGTGATTTCATTCCCTGCTCAGAATCAAGACTCCACTATATCTCTACATACTGTAGAACATTGTTGTTTGCTGTTTAAAATATAAGCGCACCTTTACTGTAAGAGTTTATTACATTTAATGAATCACATTCACACAAACTTGTCGTACTGATGACAATAAATGCACGTAATTCTCAATATGAAAATATCAACTTTGCGGGTGGACCTCTGTGAATGTGAAATAAGAGCATCACCCAAGGAGACGTTTGGCAGAAATGTCAATACTCCCTTTGGGGCCGCAGGCCGTGACCCATTCCATCTATTTCTAGGAACCCTGGAAGTAATACATGTGTCCACGTTCTGCTCCGACAGTGTTTGTGTTGGCAGAGTCCCACAACGCCATCTGTTTCCTCTCTTTTCATTCTTCTCCCTCTTTGTTTCTTTATGTTTTTGTCAATTTATTCAATGGTGCAATGGCTCATTGTCCTGAGGAAATGTTTATCAATGGAAACTCATATGTGGAGCTGCATAATATACTTTTATTCAGGGGATGTTGACCAGAGATGAATAATCAGATTAGTGAAAGGTATTCACTTATGTAACCTTGTAAAAATGAAAGATTTCTTTGGTTTTTCTAGTTCGGTGTGTTTCACACTCACCACAATGGTCGAAGGATCACTCATGATATGTTCCACTTGGCAGTGCGCGCACACACACATGCACACACACACACACACACACACACACACACACGGCCCTCTATGAAGAAAAACAGGTGACAATAAAAAGTGAGATGTTTCCTTATTTTTATGACAGTTTATAATACATGTTCTCTGGAAATGTTGCCTGCCAACTTTTTCTTGCAGAGACTCATGTATTCCAGTGTGATTGAATAAGTTATGACACAAATATTTGAAATTGTAGGTATTTACATGGAAAAATAAATACATCTTCAGGAATTGTATGCATTTATATATATATTTTTTCTTTTTATGTGGTTAACTACACAGAGTACATGTAAATAATATATCAAGCATCAATCACCAGCATTACAAGTCCTGATGTTGGGTAGGTTTGAATGTTTTAGTGAAATGATATGAGAAGCTGTCTGACAATAGACTGATCAATCAGTGCTGTGACAAATCAATGCCATTCTCCCAATTAGAAAGGTGTAAGATTCCAATGAATGCGCTTTTTGGAATATTTATTTTGAGTATTTATTAAAGCAATGAAGACATAGATATGTTATTCTGGTGCTTTTTCTGATTTGTGTTTGAGAAAGTTGATTATTTGAGAAAATGAGGACTTGAAATGCTGAAATCTGGTGTAATTCTTAATTAATGCACTTGATGAATATGAACATAAGCATACAAAAAACAATCATGAATTATATTGCTACAGTACTAGTGTAGCCTACAGATGTATAGGGTACATTAAAGGTTAATCAACTACAACCTACTGAAATTCTGCAGGTTGTCAAATTCTGTAGGTACAGTATGTCAAATACAGTAAATGTGAAGCTGTTCAAAGTGTTAAGACTGGCAATTTATAATATTTCATAGTGCAATTAACGTTAAGCATGGCACCCCTGTTAAATGTCATTCATTACATGCTCCTCAAAGATGTTTTTCAAAACTTTGCAGACCCCATATCTCGTGGCTTAGGTATTCTCTAACCCCTATAGGGGCTAGGGAATGGTATACCATTGCTCAACTCCCCTTAATAGCCACACTCTAAATAAAACCAAATGGCAAGGAGATTTCACATCTCGACTTATGCCTTCCATTTAGTTATGTCCTTCAACATGTTCTTTGCCAGGTGATTAGTAAAGTCATTAAATAATGTAAGTATGGCATTATAGCTTAAATGTGTGTAATAAATATGGCTTTGGATATGATAAAAAAAAACTTTTCAGTAGAAAAAAAACAACAAAAAACACAATCTATTGTTGCTATTTTTATTTTTTTTTAGATTCCCTCCTACTTAGTTGTCCTATCTTAGCAACTTTCGATGCACTAGTAACCATGGAAGCTAACCATCGTTCCAACAACCCACTAATGTTCTCAAGGATGCTCTCACACAATACATTAGAGTTAAAGGTGTTTGGGACAAATCCAAACGAAATGCATTCAGGCAAGTTGGTGTTAATGTGTGTGCATTCAGGTGAGAGAAAAGAGCAAGGGAAAGACATCTATAGTTTTGATTTATTTTCACTAAAGTACTATGACTTACTAGAAAAGCATGCAGTTCTTACAATATATATTTTAAAGCTAATGTAAATCATGTGTACTTGCCGGAATGGGTGCAAGAAATGCTTCCCTTGTTTAAAATACTTGAGTGTGTGAATTGCATACTGTTGAAGATTCCAAGGAATTTCCCACCCGCCCATCTCCCCTCATGTCAAACAGAATGCAGATGGCCTTTAGCTGTGCCATTAAGTGCTGGCCAAGAAAGGTCAAGATAGCCTTTCCAGAAACTGCAAAACGCACGAGTCTGGTTAGACCTAAATTTAAACAAAGTTAATATGAACATGACTCCATCATGTTGAATATAGGTGGGATATATGTGGAAAATATAGGTGGGATATATGTGGGAAAAAAAAATTTATTTGTTTATTCCCAAAACAAAATATTTTTTTGATTTGATTTCTTATTAATGTAACATTCTCACTCAGTGATTTTTTTTTTATGGGTGAGATCTTTTTTGCGGTTGTTGTGAATGTCATTATGCTCACCACGTTATACTGTAACGTGACAGGTTGACTCCACACACTCAATGCATCAACTACAGTAACATCATGTTTTGTTGTAATCTCAATGTAATTCATTAAATCACATTTGCACAAGTGTTTAATTCAATTTTACATTTTAGCCATGAGGGTGGCAGAAACTTAAATAGTCTACACTTAAATTCAATGAAGTCTTATTTCACAAAAGACAGTGTTGAGAGGCTAGACATTGTTTGTAAGAATCTAGCATCTGCGGTAATCTATGTATCGCCAAGCCCTATGCATAAGATTTGCTCTAGGTATTGGAGGTGGGGCTGGCAGTGGCGTATTTAAAATAAATCACGTTTATCCAGTTAGCAAATGAGTTACAAATGCATAACTTTGGGACATGAACTCTCATGGAAGTTAATGCTTAGTTAAAGGTTTTCTTTTTGTTTTTGAGTTACCTGGCTATATGTTGTTGGAGCCCCCCCCCCCCCCCCACACCTCTTTGAAGCTTGCGCCTGGCTAGATTAGTTCGCCAGGAGCTCCTGGTAGTGCTCTGATCGGAGGAAGCGTCCGAAGGAATCCTTCTCCATCAGGGCATAGATCCTCTTTTGAGCCAGGTCAAAGGTCCCAGGGGAAAGCTCCACTAGGTTTCTCAGGGTCACGTCTTTGGTGAAGTGGTCAATGTTCACCTGTGTAGCATAAGGTGGACAGGGTACGCATGCATTAGAGAGGCCGATGTTCAAGTACAGTATGAGGTTTGAAACTTGAGCTTGGAACGTGCTTTTACATGATACAGTACATACTTTACCATCATTAGGATGTGCTCACTTAACATTTCTATCGAAAGGCTGTCAGTTATATTTTGCACATTTATTACACTTACTTGATAGTTAATCAAGACTAGACTAGACCGGTAATAAAACTACCTATAGTATGTGCTGTCAGAAACAAGCAGACCCTATTTGGTATTTGACTTTAAGATGCAGATTTGTGGCACTTGCCTAACATAATCTGATGTATAGGCCTATGTGGCACAGAACGTGTGCATTTGAGATTCGTGCAGTACAGAACAGATAGCAGGGGAATGAAACATTAACATGACATGTTGCTTTTCTGTTTCGTGTGTTCATACTCATTGTGTTACTGTATCAGTACTGCTGGCAAACAGGTGAGCTGCATAACTTAACTAAAGTCAAATCGATAAAGATATGTAAATCACGTTTCCTGACCTCCCTGGGTCCCTCAGTCTGGATGAAATCCTCATATATCTTCTTGGCCTTGGCAGCCATCTTTACGGGATTCTTGGTTTTCTTGAAGTCCTCGCAGGCCACCCAAAACTCAATATTCTCCTCACTGAATTCAGACTGCAGGAAGCTACGGAATGTAGCCAAGGCATCTGAAAGAGAAAACCAAAATGCACATATAAAGCCACATCCCCCATGTAGAAGCCACAGTTCGCGACCCACCTCTTGTGCCCATGTAGATAAAATAGATTCATTTAAGACAAGGCAAAATTGATTCTGTGCTGCAAAAGAGGGAAGAATCTCAAACCGGTGATTGACAAAGGCACAGTGCAAAGCTAGTAAGCGCATAAAAAGAAAAATGTACAGGGTAGGAATTGATTGACAGATAAATGCAGTTGTACAATGAAATTATTTGCTATAATTTACATCATGATTCCCACAGGAAAATTGACAGCCAGAAAAACACGGAAAGGTTCTCAAGTCAATGGGAATTGTATTATAGTTATTTTATTATAAGTGCTGTTTCCACTGTGCAGTCAATTTTCGTTCCAGTTGGTTTCAAACCCGCGTCTCATAATTGAGACATCAATCTCTCTGATGTGCACCAAAGTAGACAGCTGTGTGTAAAACAAAAATGGTGCGCAGGGGTTGAAATTATATGTACACTACATCATAAAACTAGATCATAAAAATGTAAATCAGCCATGCTAGGCTTAAGTGGTCGTGACCCATCCAAAACAGAAGACGATAGCCCATGCATCATAGGATGTGGCATTTATATATTCCACACATTATATATATATATATATATATATATACACACAGTATATATAAATGCCTGGTTTACAATAAAAAAATGTATCTTTACGTTATCGCTGGTAGTAGCCATCTGTGGTGTTCTTCTCAAATGAGGCTTGATAAAAGCATCTATCGTTCTAGCCATGGCTGCTGTTAACAGCACAGTAACTGTGATAATAAGCAACCTGCTGTTGCCTCAAGCTTTTACCAGTGAACCACAAACAAGCCGCATCTGAAACCACACTCACGCAATTCTCAGAATACGCTGGCGGTTTCAAATTAATACAAACCCTGGTCCTTACACCTTACTAGAATCAAATTCTTGTTGCATTTCCCTGCAATCATAACGTCATTGATTTTGACCAGATTCTCTGTATATTTGGCTGACATGGATTCTCAGACCACGACAGAACCTTCACAGAAAGGAAACTGACGTTGTTCATTTTTTCATGAATTTATATGTACGAGAACCAATCATCTCAAATCTAAAAAAAATGTTTGGTGTTTGCATCACATCCGTTTAATCACAGGTTGACATAAAAGTCTGTGGTTTGATGGATGAGTTTTACACCTTTTTCAAATCGCTTATTCAGGTCTAGCTTCTAAATAACTCATTGGATCAGGTGTGCTGGTATGCAATATATTTTTGAAATGGCAGTACACTCATAATTGTAAATGTGTATAGACAATTTAATATAAAAGACAGAAATCGATAGGCATAGATAGAAGTGATAGAAATACAACGGAGATACTACAAATAATAGCTGCACAGCAATGAGCAGCTACTTTGTAGAGTAATTTACACTTCTCCCCAGAGAGCTTAACATAACAGCAATGAGCACAATATCTAACCCCCATGGTCCCATGCATGCACAAACAAATACACATGTATAACTATGCTTCTTAGGGACCACCCATCACGTCAATACAGATACGGCTACAGAACTTGATTTTATACAATGAAAACAACGTATATATTAACTCTGCATGTAGAGTATTAAGAACTAATCCTTAGCTCTTAATTTATGATTACACTGCTCTGTAACATCTTGAGTGAGACTGTTTTGCACACAGAACAGTTTTTAGCAGAGAGTTTACACATACCAGGTATATACTAAACACTCAGTGGTTACTAGTTTGGCACTACAGTCTCTTGGACTAATTTCCAGAGATGTTTAGTGTATAACCAGCCCAAACTGGTGTATACATTATTGACTCATTATTGTAAAGCATGCTTTTCATGAATGCACGTTCACATTTAATCTCACTAAAGAAAGTCCTTTCCAAGCACATGTAAGGTTTTAAACACAAATCCCAGAAGTGCCGATGGAGACAGTCTGCTAGAGGCATACCAGACTCCAAGAAAGGATGGAGTAGTTTAACTTTTCCGTTACATAATGAAAAGCATAGCATACACAGCTATGGGACTGATGCTCTCAGTTTATGGTTGCAAGGCAACCAAGGAGGTACAGTAAATCATTTAACATTTGTTTACATAACACAAATTTAAGTGAAGATGCTGTATTCATTAATCATTCATGTTAAGTCTTGAAATTTGAATAATTCCTATATAAAGTCAAATAATTCCTGATTAAAATATATATGTGTGTGTTTGTGTGCATGTCTTACAGCTGTTGGTAAGGACTTTGTCCAGAGATTCACGCCACTGGGAAGCCTCTTCGGAAGTTGGCCTGCAGGATTCAAGGTAAAAATCTATAGATACCGTACCGTACAGTAAAAACGTTGCTCATTGAATAGACACAGTGACATTAACAATGATCTCGTGATGAGCTAGCCAAGCATTTCAATGTATGCATATAATGTTATCTTAATTTACTGTAGCATTTGCGATTTTATTTTGTATGGATATTTAACAGCGGTAAATTAATAAAGAAGCTTTTATTAATAATAATAATAATAATAATAATAATTATAATACAATAATAATAATAATAATTATAATTATATAGAATTTACATAGAATTTATCATTATGTTATCTTATGATAGTCAGATTTCAATAAAGTGTACAGTAAAAATATTTGAATTGTTCAGTCTATTTCTTGTTAACATTTCTTTCTTAGCCCTGTCTGCTGGCGTGAGGCAGATGATGTCTTTGAGAGCAACATGCTCATTTCTTCTGAGTCAGGAATCCTTAAATGATGGCCAAACCAACACATTCATATCTTCACCTCATTTTTATCCCCTGTATGAGAGTGAGCAGGCTATCAACCATACTCTACGAAGACCCACTTTTTATCTATTTTTACCCTTTCTGTGGAAAGTATACTTACTTCTGAAACTTTTCTGGTTTCTTTTCAGCTTTCTCTGGGTAAGGGATGATCAGGTCGATGGCGTTCTCTGGCTTTTGAAGCAATACTCCTAATTTAGACTTGATCTCTTTAGCCCTGGGAGAGAGAAAACAGAGACCCAAATTACTCTCGCTGTAACGCTTCCCTGGTCTCGCCGGTGTAGGACGGCCGGAGAGACCACCCACATCCCCAGTGCCTCACGCCCTCACATATATGAGGGCATATAGACCGGTGACTCCGGGGAGGGGGTGTGGGTTATTGTTCATGTTTTCGTTTGTATTAAATGCTGAGCCGTGGGGCTCGTCGCTCGTCAACAGCGGTGTCTTTTACCTTTTTGTTCCTTTGCACTCACCTCCGGCAGCACGGCGTTACAGAATAACCCACCACAACCGAGTGCAATGGACTCCAGTTTTGCGGCCGGGACCGATCGATTCACCCGGATGGCGGCGGAGATCCGCGACATGTTGGCTGTCGGGCTCTCCGCTACATCTCCGGCTGCGGACTTGCGTGGCTTCCCCCCCACTCCAACGCCGGCCACGCCGGGAGGTAACGCCTCTCCTCTCGGTTCCCCAACAAGAACGGAGACTGCGCTTTGGCTGTCGGGGTCCGGATCGGGGAGCGGCGCACGTGTGTCCCCGCCCCCTCGGTATCACGGCACTCCCGGCTCCCTCGGGCCGTTTCTCTGTCAAGCGGAGAGGTACTTCACGGCTCGAGGTAGGCCAGTGGGGGCGACACACGGTGCTGCTGTTCTCCGGCCGGGCTCTCCCAGTGGGCCGGAGCGGCTTTTTACCACCAGGGGGTGCAGCTTCCCGACTACCCGGAGCTCGTTGAGCTGCTCTGGGCCGTGTTTGGGCAAGGCGAGTCTCGCGGTGTTACAGGCGAGCTTGCCCACCAGACCACAGGTGCTCACGGGCTCGGGTTGGTTGGGGGCTGTGCCGGGGGCCTGCTGGAGCCGCCCCGCGTTGGGAGCCCGTTCCACGCCGGGGGCCCGCCGGAGCCGCCCCACGTCGGCAACCAGTGCCACGCCGGTGGTCCACCGGAGCCGCCCCGCGTCAGTGAGCCGCTCCACGCCGGGGATCCGCCAGATCCGCCAGATCCGCCCCGCATCAGGAAGTCGCCGCTCGACGAGGGCCCATCGGATCCCGCCGCTGGGCCGCAGCCGCCTTCTGTACCGGCCGCTGGGCCGCAGCCACCTTGCACCGGCGAGCTGCGCCGGGTCAGGAAGTCGCCCCTCGCAGAGGGCCCGCAGGAGCCGCCCCGCGTCAGGGAGTCGCCGCTCGACAAGGGTCCACCACATCACGCCTCCTCCTCTGTGGGGCCTTCCATGCCGCAACAGCTCCAGCCGGCCCCCGCCTCAGCAGCCCCAGCCGGAGCTTTCCGCTGCTGGGCTCTCCCTGCTGCAGCCGCCCCAGGCTGGGGGTCCGAGGGAACCCAAAGCCCGGCCGTTGCCACCGCCGTCTTGCGCCGGAGGCCCGCCGGAGCCACTTCTGCCGCCGGAGCCCGAGGCCTGGCCATGGCCTCCTCCACCACCTGGGCCGCATCCTGATCCTGCCTCCGGGCCCGGGCCGCCCCGCGTCAGGGAGCCACTCCATACCGGGGGTCCGCCGGAGCCGCCCTGCGAGGTCAAGCAGGGCCACGCCGGGAGTCGCTCCACGTCTGGGAGCCGCTCCACGACGGGGGGATGCCGGAGCCGCCCCGCGTTGGGAGCTCGCTCCATGCCGGGGGTCCGCTAGAGCCGCCCCGTGTCGGCAAGCAGTGCTGTGCCGGGGGTCCGCTGGAGCCACCCCAAACTGGGGGCCCGCTCCACGCCAAGGGTTCGTCAGGACCGCTCCATGCCAGGGGTCTGCCGGGGCCGCCCCGTGTCCTTAAACCGCTCCACGCCGGGGTTTCACCGGAGCCCTCCTGCGCAGGCCAGCCGCATCACACCGGGGGGCCGCTGGAGCCGCCGTGCGTCCGGGAGCCGACCCGCCACTGGCTCTGGCCGCCGGCCCGAGCGCCACCGGAGCTCCGCCACT
>JAODTR010004706.1:0-11867 GCA_025399935.1 Amblyopsis rosae | reverse complement strand
AAATACAACAGACTAAATAATGTCAAATTTTAAGTCTTAAGTCTTTTTAAGTTTCTAAAACAAAATCCACACCATGCCTATGCTATTAAGTCAAGGGGACCCAGTTAAGGGCATATCATATCACTGCATAAAATAAAATAAAATAAAATACGGTGCCTGAAATTATTGTGTATAATATACTCTGATTATAAAGAAAAAAGCATGTCATTTATATTGTTGGATAAGCCAACCATGGCACAGATTAAACCTGAGCTCATCATTCCTCTCTGAGCATTGAGCGGAAGTGAAAAACAGTAAAGGTTATGTTTCCATGGTGGTGAACATACAGTGGGTGTTTCTCAATGTCAAGGATGCTTCCTTGGTAGGTCGGATCCTTCCAAGTGCCTTCCTAGTCAGGTCCTGTCTTACTCTGTATTTACCTTGAGTTAGGCCCATGTTCCTCTCACTCCCTCCCTGTGTGGCCAGTCTTGTTAATTCCACCTGTGTCTGAGTAATCTTGTCTGATGTGCTGCACCTGTTCCTCGTTGATATCCAATGGTCTTCCTGTGTATATAAACCCTCTTGTCTATTTTGTCATCGGTCCTCTCTGAGCATTGAGCGGAAGTGAAAAACAGTAAAGGTAATGTTTCCATGGGGGTGAACATACAGTGGGTGTTTCTCAATGTCAAGGATGCTTCCTTGGTAGGTCGGATCCTTCCAAGTGCCTTCCTAGTTAGGTCTTTCCGAGGCTAGGAAAGACATTTGAAGAACATATAATGGAACGGCCTAGCTAGTGTGCAAGATGATGTCATTCAAATAAAGGCCTATTTGAGTAACTTTCAAATGCCATGTCATGCGGCACACTCTCCAGAATTTTTTTTATAAGTCTTTTAGCATAAGTCTCATCCGCTTATCATTGGAGCCAAATATACTGCACGTATTTGTGTTGCTGGCTATAACATTTATGTTGCCCCATGATTTGACACTTTATATGGCTTCTATAGGCCTATTTGAGTAACTTTCAAATGCCATGTCATGTGGCACACTCTCCATTAAACATTAAAATTCAAATTAAAGAACCTTGACACAGAAGCTACACTGAATTACATTGAATGTGTATCTAGCATTTCCTTACACTAGACAACATGGTATGCAAGTCCTAATACCTCAGGTGAATACAGAATAGAATTAGACTGGTATTATGCATTAAGAATTCAGATATACTTCAAACAGGCATTCCACTGAGTGCATGCGATAAAATATTCCAAACGGCAGTCCGGCATTGACAACCGCGGTCCACATGGTGGCACCATAGAAGTTGACTTCAGAGGTCTGGTCGAGCTGGGGAAGTGTCCCAAATGCAGGCTGAATCTACAGCTGTTATTAAAGAAAGAGACAATGCATGTCTACATTTTACTAACATGTTTTCATCCACTGTGCATGCAAAGCTACTGCATCAGCTACTTTCCTCAGCCACAGGTCCATATATCCCACCTAATCCAAATGACTCAGAGAAATGGATGCAAGTGAAGTTGACGTTTCTTAAATTGAAACCACATTCTCCAGAATACTTCCCTGTCCCCAGCAGCAGATAGACACAGACCTCCTTCAGCAGCCTTCTTGTCCAGTTCTTAGCCTGCGCAGGCACCCGGTGAAGCCGAATATAAATTAGTATGACGGTGATGGGGTATCATCGCTCTGGGACGGGAGAGTACGAGGCTGCGAGGGAAAATCACAGTATACTCACTACAAAAAACTAGACTACACCACTGGTTGTACCGTATATAAAATAAATCGTCTAAGGGGCATAATGTACAGACAGTCATATTGTAATATCAGTCCAATATAGTCCAACTACGGTAGCTTACTTATTTACTGTATCCTACTACATTTGAGCAATGTGCAGATTCTCGGTTAATTCAGAAGTCTTCATCAGGGGTCCAAAACCCCTAGGGGGTCCTCAGAGGTACTGCAAGGGGTCCTCCAAATTATTTGATCCCAAACTTACTTCCATAAATGAAAATGTCAGAAAATGCACATTAACATGCAATACAACCTGTGCTATAAATATATAAATGTCAATTATATTAATGACTTACTTAGTGGTAATTTATACATGGCATGCTGTATGATATATTATAGTGTAATGTGTATGCAGATTAATTTGTATGCAGTTAAAATTAAACTAATAAATGTTTGGCAGCTTAACCTTAATGCTACATTATATTTAAATGCTTACAATTCAATATTACAGAAATTGTAAGGTTATGCAAGTGTTTCTGTATTTTTGTTTATTCATGTATAATGAAAACCATTAATAAGAAAACAGACACCTGAACATGAGTTTAATTTGAATTTATTGTATTACCTCAAATACATTTTCTTAAGCAATGACAACTAGGCAGTTAAAAAAATACAGTACACTTTAACTTAAAAAATTGCGCAATATAAAGCATATCTATGGCATACAAGAATAACTTTCCTAAAATGTACATCTTTACAAAGTGTTTACATGTAAATGCAAATTAAAAAAGAAATAAAAGTGCAAAAAAGAGCCAATGAAGATCAACAATCCCCACCAGTGAAATAGAGAACAGAAATGTACAATGACAAAAAGAAATATACTTCATATCCTTTACTGTTTTTGATGCATATTTCTCGATGAACAGTAGCCATGGCAATGTGCATTGCAACCTTTCATGTATTGTCTTGATAAGGAAAAAAAGTTAACAGTGCATGCTAGAAACCTTTTCGGAAACATTCACAGTATATGAAGCAAATTTAGTGAACAACCCAAAATTAAACCACCCTTTCAATAAATACATTATACGTTCATATAATCTGTGTACTGCGGTAAAGTTGATAAGGAGCTGAACAACTGGGATACTTTTAAATAAATAAGACGTTTAGGTGACATGTTAGACACACATTTCATTCTGTGGTGTAAATACTAAGGTAACTTTAATAGCAACAGGAAATCAACCAAAACTGTGTCTGTGAGAACTATGTTGCATTTCTTTTTGCTTCTTGTGACTTTCTTCAGAAATGCAGCATTCCATCAATCTGTGCTAGAATCAGCCAGGGTCAATGTATGCAATATCAGTAGTGTGACAGTAGTGTCACCAAAAGTAAACAAACGTGATCCTATCCATTCGAGTAAAAAAAAACTAAAACATTTTAATCGAAATGTAGGCCTACACCAAATATAGTACTTGTAACTCATTAAACCCAATTTTCTTCTCAGTGGTCCCTCATTAACACAAAGAAAATTATAAAAATAAAAACATTCCCTTGGACACTTTGACACATTTCACTTTGCTGGATGGATGCTCATGGACCAACATTTCAGGTTAACACAGATTCAAAATAAATACAAAGTCTACAGCTGCTTTACAGGTATTTTAATGATCAGTTGTGTGTTCATTTTAAAGCACGGCATCCTATTGATAAAGGTGAAGAGAAAAACGCACTGACCGGAGACTTGTAAAGCAATGCTTTATACAGGCCAAGTGTTAGTTATATTGATCCTAGCAGATAACATTAAGTTGCATCTTTACTATAATTGCTAATAAGCTGTAAATGGATACTGCTATTCCTATCCTGAGTAGTGAACTGCACATATGTAAAGCTGCTTGTTCAGACTTTTGATAATAAAATACTAGCCAGGTCACGTGGTTCGTCTCTCTTAAAGAGATTACGATGAAAGAAAAACAGTTAAATTAACCGATAATTACTAACCAGTAATAACTACTAAATTAAAATACAAGTTTAAAACCATTAAGCAAAGACCAACAAATCCAAAACACTGAATCTTTGATTCCTGTACTTCAGTTTAAGATAGAGGGAAAATAAAATGTTCTGTTTCTTAGGCCTATTAATAATGTTGAGGCATTTTTTTCTTCAAGTGTCAATTTCTATAAATTCCATGCCTGTAACCAATTCCACATGATATATTTCTGTCCAAGGCATTGCACTGGTTATTGTGCTAAAACATTATGTGCTTGGGTTCCCTTTAAAGCTTAATCCATTCAGTGAGCCTATTAAAGGCCCTGCATTCAAGTTAGAGAAAGACCCTTTTGACCACTTGCTATGATTTTCATGTTTGTAGAGCAATACTCTTTAAAATATGCACTAAATGTGGAAGTGCTATGACCAATCACACGCATCACTAGGCATGTGGCATGTTTGTGTTTGGATTGAGAGAGTAATAGGCTTGGAACAGCTGAGATAGGCCACATTCTACTTCACAGGACCTGCTAAAGATTCGCTTGGGATCCGTTCATCCTAGTTAGTAGTGTCGGCTGGGACTCGGTGCACTGGGGTAAAACTCACACTATATGCTGCTAGTGTAGTATATGATGGTTGGCTTTCACGGGTTCAGGCAAAGCTGCTGGAGCTCAGACACTGGAATTTGTCCTTCAGCGACTGGACGATGGTGGACTGGTTTTGCTGCGGCTCGCTCCATAGGTACCTCTCCAGGTTCTCCTTCTCCAGGGGGCTCAGAGGGTGGCAGGAGCGCACGGGGGTACAGGGCAGACTCTGGGACTGGACAAGCCCCCGACTGTGGCCGGAAAGGACCGCCGAGCTGCCGCTTGGCTGCGCCACCGTCGCCACCGCCTTGTACCGTTCGCCCTCGTCCTCAGAGCGAATCTCCACGTAGTCGTCGTCGTCGTCGTCGTCGTCCTTAAAGTTAGCTAGGTAGTTCTGCGTGGCCGTCAGGATGCTGAGCGCAGAGGCCCGGTTCAGCATCAGCACCTGCTGGCCGTCGTGCAAGGTGAGATCCGACTGTCCCAGAGAAGAGGAGCGCTCGGGGAGGCTGCTCTGCCGGCCAGCCCAGGCCAAGGCGGGCCGCCGAGGCTCCCCCGAGGACCGCTGCTCGCCTAGGGAGCGGCTGCTCTGGGTCGTCTTGGCAGCTTCGGACAACGGCGCGGTGAATGAAGGGTTCCTCTTGATGGAGCTGTAGATGTGCTCCTCCTCCACATCCTCCTTCGCCCCGCCCCCGGCAGACACACAACTGCTCCAGCGGTGCGTGGCCGGGGGGGCTGCGGGGAGGCTCTTCAGAGCGGGGACGGAGCACGCGGGGGTCAGCCGGTGACCTTCTCCCGCGTCGCCGGGCCAGGAGGCGAAGCTGGCCAGCTCTCCGTTGCTGTAGGTGGAGTGGAGCCAGGCGTCCTCCTCGGCGGACGTCCCGGGCGTGAAGGCGAATGACGAGAGGCCCGGATGGGAGTGGTGGCGGGCAGGAGTGGTGTGAGCGCCAGGCCCGGGGGGGTCCTTAAACACCACCTGGTCATACAGCTGGGAGTACTCTGCTATCCTTGCACCTGTAGGAGCAACACAGCTATAAGTATAATCATATACAGTAATATACTGGATATGCCAGAGCAGATAGCGTTACCGTCTAGCTACGGTACCATTTTGTACATTGTCGCAAGCATCAGTCTGGAGCCCCTTAATGCAAAAGTGTTGGTGGACCGATTAGAGCACAGTCGGGCCAATCAGAGGCCAGCTGATGTTTTTCCCCCAAGAGGACGAAGACAGCGCATGTCTGTTTCCACCAGTGCTCTAGCTGATTTGAAACATTCTGATTGGGTGAGATAAATTAGAAGTACAATCGCTTCTAAGGAAGGTTAATTCATTGAAATGTATTAGCACTGCCTTTATGAGAAACACTTTAATTGAGGGGTTTCAGACTTTTACTTGTGGTGAATTCAAACTAGCTTGTGAGATAAGGATGGTATCACGGGGCTAGTTACTGTCACCCTTCTCTCGACAGTGAGACATTTAACTGGAATAATGTGACCTCTGCATTACCTATGGCTGCGCCTCCTTGTTTCTTCTCCTCCAAGATGTCCGCCAGGTCTTTCTGCTTCTTCTCAGGCCTGGGTCGAGAGCATGCGTCTCCAGGGTCCATGCTCCTCATGCGCAGCAGCTGGTTGGCCTTCTTGATCTTCTGGCTGTACTGCCGGGCCATCAGGAACACCCGGTTCTTGGTCTTGTCCATCAGCTCCAGGGGAAAGTCTGCCGACTCGCCCAGCAGGAGAGAGGAGGGTGCAGCCAGTGGGGAATCCAGGCCCGGCAGCTCCCTGGGGAACAGGCTGTGGAGCTCCCTGAGGGGGCTCTCCCTCTGGGGTAGCTCCACCTGGTCGTCGTCCTCCGACCGGAGGCTTCCGCTGCTGAGGCGAGCCAGCTTGTTGCGGATGCTCTTCACCGTGCCGGGAGGGGGCTCTGGGGTCACGGGGGTCACGGGAAGCGGGGTGTGTGGTGGCGGGGGAAGAGGGCAGCCAGGCTCTCCCTCAGGGGTGTCCTCTCCGACGAGCTCGGGGATGTTGATGACCGGAATGGTGACGGGAGGGTGGGGTCGGTAGACCGGGGGTGGGCTCACCGCGGCCGAGGCTTTTGCGGGACCGCTAGGCGTCTTCCTGGGCGATGGCGCCCCCCCGCCGACAGGGAACGCGGCGGGCAGCCGGTCGGCTTTCTTTTCGTTGGTCTTGATGTAGTTCTCCAGGTCATTCCAGATCTCGTCCACCCGCTCTGACATCCTGTCTCCGGTGAGCGAGCGCCGGGAGAGCTTCTCGGGGGCGGGCGAGGAGCTGTGTTCGGGCACTGGCGGGCTGGCAGCCAGACGGGAGGCCTCCGGGACGTCGTCCTCGCCGAAGTGGAGGCTCTCCTCGGACGCGAACCCACCCAAGCTGTCGGTGAGGTCTAACAGGCTGTCCCTCTCCTGCGTCGCCGGGGCTATCCTGAACGGGATGGTGTCGTAGATGTTCTCCTCCTCCACTATCTTCAGCTCGCACGGCCCCGATGTCTCGCCGTTCAGCGTGGACGAACGGTTGCTCTCGGAGGAGCTGTCGGGCTCCACCGGGGACTCTTTGGTCTCCGGGATGGCCTGCTCCGTTACGGCCGTTTCCTGGGAGTGCCGCGAGCCTTTGCCGGTGTCTTTACGTCCCTGGCGCCCCTCCTGGTCCCTTCTGATCAGACCCATGCTCCTCAGGTCGTCGTAGCTGATGTTGTCGTACACATTCTCGATGTCGTCCATCGTCAGCTGTTCGGCCGAGGAGGAGCCGGACATGTCGTTGCTGGAGGATTCCGTGTGGATCACTTCCAGGTTGCCGCGGGCAGACGGTGGATCGCCGGGGCTCGGCCGGTCCTCCGTGGCCTTCTCCCCCGCGCTGCTCGCCCTGCGCAGGAGCCTGCCCCCGCTGCCCGGGGGGTCTATCTGCACGATGGGCAGCTGCTCCACATGCCAGCTGCAGGGACGGGCCGACCGTGGCGAAGAGGGAGCCTCGGGCCTCTCGGTGGGGGTCTCTGGGTCGGGCACGAACATCTGGTAGATGTCCTCGTCCTCATCGTCGTCGGGCTGCATGGTGCGCTGCCGGGTGGGGAACATGGCCCTGCGGGCACGGTGGTCTGCCCAGATGTTGCTCACAGACTGTTCCCCTCCCGGGACCGTCAGCGAGGGGACGGGCGAGTCCGGTGGCTCCTCCATCACGCGGGGCGACCGGACAAGAGGCGGGTGGTGGCTGACCTCCCTCACCAGAGACTCTCTGGCCTTCTGAGGATGTGGAAAGAGTTGTTTGTTATACCAAAAGCAAAACACTAGTAGATGTGGAATGTTATGTGGAAGCAAAGTCACACTCTGTCAGAGTATATACGGCTTCTTTTTCTTTTTTTACACATTTCTGTAGATTATTTTGGGCAGCACAATTGTGCATGTGATCCCTCTCTATAAAGCACTTTGAGCTGCAAATTAAGTTGATTATTATTATTAGTATGCGCGTGTGAGCAGCTACCTGTAGGTCTGAGGGACTCATGTTGAAGGTCTTCCATTGGTCAATGCTATCTACAGATGCCTGAGGATTCAGCCTTTTCCTGCTGCTTTTGCCCGGAACGCGCAACCTTTTCCCTCCTCCCTGAAACAGCATTAATTAACCATGTTAACGGAACAGGCAGCGATATTTATCATATACACCCCAAAATGCCCCTTGTGATAAAATAATCAATTTAAAAAAGGCAGTATAACATCACGATTTGTATATGTTTTGCCCTAAAGACGCTTACAAAGAGTGAATTCGGAGTGTACCGTAGCTTTATGGTTAGGCACCGTACCAGGTGTAACCGTTTGACTGTGACGACCGTATATGGCGGGCCTGACTCACCAGACCACTGTCGTCTTCATCGTCAGCATCCTGCTGGTGTGGCTCCTCCGCCTCTCGGTCGCTGTGGTCATAGTGGTCGCCGGGGTCCAGGGACTCCTGTGATTGGTTGATTAGGCTGCGGCTGCGGCCGATGGTGCCCAGAGCCAGCTGGGACACGGGAGAGAGCAGGGTGGCGCCCAGGCCTGTCCGCTAGAGAGGAACGGGTGTTAGATAAAAGAATTCCGCTCTTGCAGTGAAGAGAGCTTAGGTCATTTGTACAGCAAGTTGTTTTAAGGCCACCCAAGATGTACTAGGAGAATGGAAATCAACACATTCTCTAAAACGGTCTTTTTTGTTGTTTAAATAACACCTACAGGTGTGTTAATGTGTGCATAGCTTAGCTCTCCTAGCTAAGCTTACCTTCTGGCCATCCGTGCTGCCACCGCTCTGCTTGGCGTTCTTCAGTAACTTAGACAGAGGCTCTACAAGGAGACAGACAGGTCAGTAATGACGTCGCGCGGGAATCATTTCATTCGTACAGGCTGGATTGTTCTTACCCTTCCTCCGCGATCTCCGAGGGGTCGGCCCCTCCTTGGTCTGAGGCGATGCATTCTTGTCGCCTCCAGGGCTGTAGTGAAACCCTGGGTGATCTGGAGACATTGTGGAAAATACTATTATATATTATAATAGAATCATAATACTGGGTCAAAAGTATAATAATACAACTGTGCATGTGTAAGATGTACATGAAATACACACACACACACAAACTTGTGCAGTTCAATTATACATATATAACATATACTGCACATTGACTTAAGTTACGTAGCACTTACGCATAGCATCCATCTCCAAAATGGCTTGTTTGGCCTACAATGCAACATATAGAAATAAATGTTAGTATAGTAAACAATAATCTACATCAGACCTAAACACTAGGTGGCAGCAGACCACAGCATTTGCCAAACAACAAACTTAACTAGCAAAGCAGACACGCAGTCCACAACTCTCCTTGCCTTCTGGACTAGATTCACTGGGACTAAACTTATCATTTGCACTTGGCCGTAGATCAGAAACAACACAGCCAAGACAGGACTGGCAACAATTAGGAAAAAAATAGAGAAATAACTATAATACAGTGTCAGAAGAAAGAAACGTGGCAGGGAAATCAGAAACATTTAAGAAATAAGAATGCTGAAGGAAGAATGCGGAGAAGTAGGCGTGATATTTCCGATAAATCTGCCCCAAAATAAATCTGTTTATGATATTATGGAGACGTCATGTGGAGAGGAAGTATAGGTGGGGGGGCTGGCTGATCTTACCTTGGCTGGGATTTTGGCTGGATGGTTTTCAAGTATGAGTCTCTTCAGATGCAAGATCCACATCCGCTTGTCTTGCTGGGATTTGGCCTGTGGGCAGAGCACAACATAACAACTTAAAGGTTTATGATCAGACACACAAACCTGAAAGCAAGATTCCGAGGATCAGGGTGAATCCTAAAAATATGTAATAAAATAAAGACAAGAGCACTTCGCTGTATGCTTAGTTGTATTTTGAACTAACAAGATTATCTGTGTTTTTCTAAATCACTGGTTAGGAAAGCATCAATGCTTTAGATGAGTCCATAAGATTATCTAATATAATGATACAAAAATTAAAAAATCTGATGATATATATTTAATTAGATATTCGCCGCTTGGCTACTTTGCTTTTATTTAGTGATCACACTGTTGCACTTATTTGTAACCATGAATCCTGAAGAGAACATACAAGCTAAACCAGTACTACAATGTTCCATTTGCTCTCATGTACCTGGACAGTGTGTTGCAGTTTGGGATTCTTGTAGTGGAACACACTGAAGCTGAGTGGCTCTTTAGGAATGACCTCCACCAGCATGAGGTTACAACACTGCAGAGGACCATAGCACATGTATTAGAATGCATGCACATGAAATACATTGCTACGAAGCAGACGTGTGTGTGTGTGTGTGTGTGTGATGCCTTGAGCTGTAGCACGGACCAGGATGTGAGCTTTGTACGTGTACGTCTCCTCCCGTTTCTTGGTGACTAGCAGGAGCTTGTCGAACAGGAAGAGGGTCCTCTCGTTCTTGGCCCGCTGCAGACGGAATGTTCCTTCCAGCACCAGCTCTCCGTAGCCAATCAGATCGGGGCCCTTCCAGTTGGTCAGCAAGCTCTGGATCTCCTGCAGAGCACAGCAGATATGGCTTGCACTTTAGCTATTTGAAATAAAAGCATGATATACACAGAAAGAGCAGATCAAACAAAGATGTCAAAGGTCAGATTGAGAAACCAGCGCTATAAAAGTAACTCACAAACCTTAACCTAATGGGATGATATATTATAAGGTATAGATTACAAAAAAAAACATAAAACAGCACAGTAAAAACCACAATACATGGAAGGAAAGACAAATAAATTAAAACCGCTCCGGTGAAATAATGAGTCTTCATGGTGTAAGGGACAGAATACAGTCAATAAAATAAAAGCCGATTATGGAAAGATCCAAAAAGAACCAAGTCCAAGTACACCAGCAGTGGAAAACAGAGAATTCCATTGTCTTATTTTCCAATGAACCAACAAACAATCTAAATCGTCTCTCGTGCAAGTGCTTCCAGACGCATTCCAAACCCTCATCTGATCCCTCAGACCTCCAGCTGATACAAAAACACAAGCTTCCCTTTCATGTGTCTTACAGAGGGCCATCATTATCCAAGCGGACAGGCATTGACGAACATCAGAGCGCAGGGTAATTCAAACCGTTGGGACTGCGTGATAAAAATGTAATACAGAAAGGGAACAGTTAAAACTAAGAAACAGTTTGTGTGTGAGAGACGTTAGTACCTGCAGCCTGACGGCATGCTCGTGCCTCCTCTTCATGTCGTTGATGTGCCAGGCCACCCTCTGCATGGTGTCTATGGCCTCCTGCACCACCTCGTAGGTCTCCGTGTCCTTGTCCATGTGGTTGGCTATTTCCTGCACGCACCGCCGCAGGTTAACGTGTTCAACAAGAAGGCGGCTTCCGTTTCACACGCAGGCTGGCTGAGCCTGGTGCAGGACTATAGCGTGTAATATTGCTCGTTGTCGAGACATCGTGGTTTATGTTATTTTGGTGCGTCCTCACACTCGAACACACAACATATGAATGCGATTGCACGTGTCAGGAACTGAAATCGTGCCACCACCCACGCAGACATGAACACTGGGCGCCATATGCCTCAACAGTTGTCCTCACCATTGTGACTAGCTTGAGACACAAATAGGCTGTGCTATATGACCCACAATGTTTACATACCTACAAATTCAATCATACATATATACACATCATACATACACACATATATATACACACACACACACACACACACACACATATATACATATACACACACACATATATATATATATATACACACACACATATATACACACATATATACACACATATATACATACATATATACATACATATACATATATATATACACATATATACATACATACATATACACACACACAATATATATATATATATATATATATATACACACACACACACACATATATATATATACACATATATATACACACTACCTTTCAAAAGTTTGGGGTCACAGAGACAATTTCATGTTTTCTATGGAAACTCACATTCTTTCCTCAATGAGTTGCAAAATGAATAGAAAATATAGTCAAGACATTGACGAGGTTAGAAATAATGATTTTTATTTGAAATAAT
>JAODTR010004703.1:0-11868 GCA_025399935.1 Amblyopsis rosae | reverse complement strand
GACCCACCCTTCATGACCATAGGTGAGGGTAGGAACAAAAATTGCCCGGTAGATTGAGAGCTTTGCCTTCTGGCTCAACCCTCTTTTCATCACAACGGTGCGGTAAAGCGATTGCAATACTGCTCCCGCTAACTCCGATTCTCGGCCAATCTCTCGCTCCATATTCCCCTCACTTGCGAGCAAGACCCCGGGGTACTTAAACTCCTTCACCTGAATTGATATTCGATTGAGTAAACAATCGTAATATCCAACCACTTTGTTTTGGATTTAACCATGTACAGTGTGCCTACAACTACAGTTAATATCGTAAATAAAAAAAATGTTTTCGAAAAATGTTAGTCATGTTTCTGTGTTTGTTTACTTAGGCTAAATAGCTTGTTGAATGGTAACAGAGAAGGATTTTGGCTATAATCAGCAAACAGCTTTTTAACAGCAGTACGGGTATTGGTATTACAATAGTCTTACAGTATGTGAAAAGAACATGAGGTTTGCATAACTCATTCGTCCCACTTTCCAGGAATAACTAGTGCTGTGTATCTTTTGGGTTATACAAGAGTTCGGTTCCAAATCACTACTTTAAAACTGTTCTGGTTCCTTTTTAGTCATTTGTTCATTGCTGTTCATTATGATTCATGGAAATTTGTTGAATTGTTCCTAAGCCGCCAGTACTAGTCACTCATAGTAATTTGTTGACGGCCCCTTAACCGCCAGCATTTGTCACGTTTACAAGGCAAGACTGGTTAACTTCATGATAACAATAAGCCATGTATGTCTTTGCATTTTTATTAAAAAAAAAATATTGACACTCAGTGTGAATGTCGAGTTGCGTACACTCCTTCCTCTGGCACTAAATAGAATGGACAACCATACAGACGTGCATAATCTGTAGGTAGTTTACCATGACAGTTTATTGAGTAGCTATGGTCTCTAGATTAAAATGTACGAGTGAACGTCTTTAGCGGCGAAAACATGCTGGTGCACCGGCATACATTACAGGTAAACATATAGGCATGTGATCGGTAATGCCGTTAGAATTAGAAAGACAGAGCGGTTGATCGGTGCATCTGTTTTGCTTTAGACATTTTAAGCATGTTTAACGTAGCCAACAGCAGCCTACCTCAATGTGCGATGACCTTACAACCGTTTGCGCACCAAAGGGAAAATATAGAAATCGCCATGACCGCCCTACGAGGGTTCCCTTTCAGTAAATACGAGAAAATACATAATTGATCTTATTTTTAGTTATGCTGTTCCTCAGTGTCAAGTGTTCTGACAAAATGCTTTCTGTTAACAACCGCACGCACATGCCCTGTGTACCTGTAGGCTACACAAGGCGTGCAAGTATCAGATAATTATACAGCTCTAAAACATTTTAGTCTTTAACCATTGTTTGTAAATTTAATCCAAGTGGCACCGAAATGATGCACAAAAATTTGCGTTTTAATTTGGTCTGGTAGATAAAGATTGTATAGGAACCATGCTGGCACCAGATTTCGGTATCCAGATTTATGAACAACAGCTGAATTTGTCTAGGGGCACTCTGCCTTTGTGATACGGTAGACTAATGTAGCTTCATCTCTGAAGATGAAGCTACAGGCATTCAAAGAGAAAAATAAAATGTGCTTCTGAAGTAAATTGCTTATGACACCTTTAATTTTAACTATGGGCATGTAAAGAGAATTGCAAATAAAATTTGCTTCTGAAGTAAATTGCATACGGCACCTTTAATTTTAACTGAATTAAGTTCACATAGAATGTAGGTGATAGTTTATGCAGAGCCATAAACAAAATTTGGCCACTGTAGGGTTATGACCTAACTGGGGAAGTGGCCTGTAAACTTTAAATAACATTTATAAAAAAAATATATTAAATTAGTCTAGCTGTAATACAGCAGTTAACCTATATACGGTGAACATTATCTGTTTTAACAATCAATGGCACAATTTTGTCATTTGTAGGGTTGGGTACTGAAACCCGGTGCCAATATGATCGGTACCTACCGGATCAAATTCTAACGCATATTTCGGTAACTCATTTCGGTTCCATTTAGACTAAATCTACATTATACTTTCAGTTTTAAAACAGAGGTTAAAAACAAAAACAATCTACATTCAGACAAGTGTTTCAGCTCCATACAAGAAATGATATCAGACACAAACGCGTCGTGTGGAAATTTTGACCAGTCAGGTAGGCCTACACTGGGCATGCAAGTGTCAGTGTAAACAGGAAGCATTTTGTCAGAACATTTAATGAGGCACAGCATGGTGAAAAATAAGACCAGATATGTATTTTCCTGGAGTGGATCACTGGAACCTGTATTGAAAAGAACCCTTGAGCTTAGGGCGGTCATGGCGATTAAAACATTTCCCCTCTGATGCTCCGAAACAGACGTAAGAAGCATCAATCATTCATCGCACATGACATGAGGTAGCCTACTGTTAGCCAAGTTAAACTGATCTCATCAACCGCCCTGTCTGTTTAATTATAGCGGGTTACGTTACTGATTCCTATATGGTTACCTGTAAGATGTTCACTCGTACCTTTCTATTCTTTTAATTTAGACTAGCTACTGTATGGTAAACTACCTACACATAACACATCTACAGGGTTGTCTATTCTAATTAGTGCCAGGGGAATGTCAGAAGCAACTACTCTTTTAAACTAACACGCAGAGCAAATTAGGGCTGTCCCGAATACCATTTTACAGGTTTCAAATACATGGCATTTCCAAAACAGTATTAGAATACCTGCTTTTAAAACTCCATTAAAACTCAACTATAATTAAGATCGATAAAGTAATTTTCGATTATTACAAAATTAGCCAATTGCATTCAATTGTGGTGATGACAGTGTAGGGCAGGCAATTACATGTCAATGTGTGTTTATATGGAGACAGTAGGGATTAATGGGTAAACATGCATGCATAATGTGAAAAAACAAATAACTCGAATCCCAATATTTAAATTGAATACATACCCAACGAACGAATACCTGAATATTTAGGGCCAGCCCTAGAGCAAATCTGTTTGCATGCTATTGTTCATGGCAGGTTAGTTGCATGGCTGATTGTTAATTATTTCAAGTTAATAAAAAATAAAGTTAAACTGACACTGCCTTGTATTAAAGTATAAGTATGACAAATTCCAGCACTGGTGGCTAAGGGACCGTCAACAAATTACAATTATGAGGGGCAAGTGCTGGCAGCTTAGGAACAGTCAACAAATCAATCATAATTTCAAACGGAAAAGAAGAAATTACCGGCACCGGAACCGTTTTAAGTATTGATTTGGCACCGTAATCGTAAAAAACTCAAACGATACCCAAACCTACGCATGTGGCTTTAGGCAGATTGAGTTACAGGCGGGTAATCGGTAATGCTTAATCACCGTCCCATCAGCAGGCCCAGTTCGACGCAAGTAAAAACATTTGTTTAGTTCCGCCATTAAGACAACTAATTCTCTGCTTTTGAGTGCGTGGCCACTGCATTGGCCGCAGGATGTGTGGCCCCTCCTACTCCAATGCCAACTGTCTGGGAAGGCCCAGGAAGTGGTAGCTGCGCTCTCACGGGAAGATAGCCTCCAGTATGAGAAAAAAAAAAGTTTTTGCTAAATTATTTTATTAAATTATTCTGAGAAATATATACATACTGCAATTGGAGATTGTAGTCATGCCCTCCCTTAAGATGCCTCAAGTAAAAACTGTCTCAATTTACCCCACTCTATGTGAATGCATTAGTCTTTTAAAGACTTCTAAAATATTTTGTCTGTTTAAGAAACTAAAGCAGTCAACGTTTAACTCTCATCCTTCCACTATATACAAGTACCTGTAGATTCCTACTACAACAGCATGATCTCTCTCATATGGCTCCAGTGTAAGCTGTTCCTGTGGTTTCATGTTTTCAGAGCTCATCTTCTTCACTTCCGATGCAAATACTGCTTCTGGGGCTGCTGTGGAGTCAATACAATTAGCCTAACAAGGAGAGAAAAAAAAGACTTAAATTTATGCAGCTGTCTCACTGTGTATATATAGTCAGGAAAGAATGAAAGCTATGGTTGCTAGGGCTGTAGCGATTTAAGAATGTTCCATACAGTTATTTATTTTGGTTCAATGGCGTGGTATTCAGTATTATCGCCATATTTTGTTTTGAGTGGTTGAATGTGTAGCAGAGAGCTTCCGAAATAGTGTGGTTCTGGAGCATAAACAATTTCTAGGCAAAGTGATCTCAGTCCGGAAATGAAACGAAGTGGTGTTGCTAACCCAACCGCGGGAGATGGCAAGCAACCGCCATTACCGTAATGTTTACATTTGATTCTTTTTTTTTTCCAGAAAGCAACATCAAATATGAAGTTTTGTGTGCTACTGAAGCCCACAATACCCCCAGCCCTGTTGTAGCATTGGGAATGAATGTATTTGATACTGACATTACGCTTTACTACAGTCTTGTCATAATCTGTAGGTTCATACACTGGCGTAGGAACAGGGTGGGACATGTCCCCCCCAATATTGAAAACAGGTGGATTTGTCCTCCCCAATAAATATTTCGCAGTTTAAGAACTGTGCCTACGTTAGAAACATTTAGAAAGCGCAAGTGAACGCCTGGCAACAAGCGAGACGCTCTTGCTGACCCGAGACCTGCTTGAGATAGACAAAAATAAGCAGTTTCACTGGCTTCAGACATAACTTACCTACTATTCAGGGCACTTTCAATACATTTAGTCGAACTAGTTTATTTTTATGAAATCCCAATGATGCGGGAGAACTTGGTAAGCTAACATACAGGTACCGTAGTAGGTTACCGTCACATTGTATATATAACCTACTTGATAAATCGAATGGCTCCCTGGGACAAGCATATTGCATAGTCATACCGTACTGTAGACCCTTTTACTGTTCAAAAACAACAATGACATCATGTAACGGACAGACAGACATACAACCTTTGTGTGCCGCTAGAGATTCATACACTATTCTAGCGGATGGGTGGGCTTTGATTAGTAGAAAATGTGTCCCCCACAATGTCAAACATACTTCTACGCCCTTGGGTTCATAGGCACGGGAAGGAGGGTGCTGCAGCACTCCCAACGCATAGGGCCCACATCCACAAATTGGAGGGGAAAGAAAAAAAAAGACTTTTTTCCCTCCAATTTGTCCCAGTGAGGATGTGGCCGCATGCAGCAGTCAAAGAAAAAGCTCTGCACCATATCTTTTTTTCCATAGCGCTCCGCCTTTTGTGCGGCCGATCCAAGCACTTCTAGTTGAAAATATCTGAACTTTTCAGAAAGGCGCTGTGTCATCACTGCAGCTTTTTTCTTCCAGATGGGGTAGGACTCGTCATCACCGTTGTAACCAAGTACATTGAACATTTCTAGTGTTTTTAATCACCATATAGAACCTTGTTTTAGCTTGCATAGCGGTGGTTAATGTTGTCATTCAATATATTGCCAGGAAAAAAAAAAAAGTGCGCAGAGCTTTTAATGATGCGCTTTTATTTTCTGGCAATGACTTACGCACCATGGCAGTTGCTGATGGAATATTTTCTTTGAATTCTATGAATTGTTAAATCGCATACCCCCAGGGCTGAACGATTAACCGAAACTCAGGACATCTAACAGAAGTACATTTTCTTATGTAGTTTTTTTTTTCCCCTTATTTACTTTTCATAAATTTAAAGACTTGTGTTTTACAGATATGCCCATTTGTCAGGACCCAGACACTGGTGACAATTCCAGGTACATCAATAAACGAGCAGCATCTGCGAAACGCTGTTATTACTATAACCACCAGTAGTATCAACCGCAACTAACAAACTACACTTCACTCAAGTGTCAATGGCTCATAACACGGCAGCTCTGGTGGTGTCAAACATTTATCAGAGCAGAACAGACAACTTATCAAACAGCAAGGTGAGCATTCAGACAGACAGACAGACAGACAGACAGACAGACAGACAGACAGACAGACAGACAGACAGACAGACAGACAGACAGACGCGCATATATACATAATATATGCGCTCATTCTGGAGCCAATGTGGGTTTGTGCCATCCCCTAGAGATGTCAATTTCTGCCGGGAGCATTTCATAAGCACAGCGAGGTAGATCAAAACTTTGACTTCCTTTTAAAAGGGCAACAATTATCCTATAGGTAGCGTAACTAGTTTCCACTCCCAAAAATACTGCAATTTAAACTCCACACCTTGTACTTACTGGAATTGTCTTTATAAAAAGGATAAAATTGTCATTGTCCGTGATGTTATTCTTCTCACCGGATAGAATGGAATCCAGATGTCATTCAGACGTGGTAATCAATGGCTAAATAGCGCCATTACACCAGGCAATGGCAGTAAGCCTCGGTTTTATTACCGACCACCACAGCCACTTACAATTGAGATTAGTTTGCCTTCTGTAAAGTTTGTTATGGAGAAAATAATTCAAATACAGGGACAGCTTTAGGTACAGCGCTTAAACAGACATTTGAACAGCATGGGTAGTAAGTAGGCCTAGTAAGGTATATTGATAAAGTGCAAGCAGATAATCTTACATTTTAATAGACTGAAATACAACTACATTTACATGATTTAACTATTGCTGTGTTTTAACCACTGCCAAGCTCGTCTCTTCTCGTCTGCTCTCATTCAAGTTCATGGTGTTTTCGGGGGAACCAGATACGACTTCAAAATAAAAGATCCGCAAAATAGACAAATCTCTAAAATACGTAACATTACTTTACATGTAGCAGGTTATCGTAAATATTGCCCTATAATAACAAACTATAGGCTGCTGGTAACTGGTAAACCTTAGTTATACTTAATAGTTGACCTGATAGACAAGAGTACCCCCCAAACCTACATAGAAATAGGCTACAATGAGATGTAATTTATTGCTATATTGTTTGACAATTATTTTAAAATGCGCTACACTAAAAATGCAACCAAGAAATTGACTAGTATTTCTCTATTGCAACTCTCCTTTAGTCAAATGCCTTTAGGCATTCACACCATAAAATGTCACTCTCACTTGTGAAAATTATTAATGTCAAGCCCAATTAACAAATGGTACGTTTTTACAAAAGCTGCCGAATACTACAGTGTGAATTTGTTATAGTTCTATCATGTATTTATGTAACTACGCCCGTCTAGTCGGCTGAATGGAAGCACCATGGGGTAGAACTCAGAGGCAAAAAAGTTAATTACTCATAAGATACAATTAATCGTGATTTAGAATTTAGGTCAAATTGTGCAACCCCACCCCCCACCCAAATGTATTTGCAAGAAGAAAAAGACAACCTATACAACTTTGTAAGGATAACAGAGAGAATAGGGGATGGGTGAGGTTGCCCCATTAGCAGGCATGTGATCAGCCAAATACCATAAAGCAGGAAGCAGGAAAATATATGGAGCAACTTTACACAAAATATGACCCTGTGACAAGGGTACTTTTTTGAGTGAGGGACCTTTAAAGAATCAGTAATTCTACCTCTACTGTGTGGGTCAAGACTGAACCTTCACTCAGATGCCCACAAATTAAGTGTTTAATTTAAATTTTACCCAGGCTGATCTGTACTAGGGATGGCACGATCCAGTTTTTTCAGTCCTGATACTTTGGGTATCGGCCGATACAGAGTACCAATCCCAGAGTTAAATTAAGCTTTAATTTAAGTTGCAAAGTAAATTAAATCTCTTTTAGGACATGGATGCATTTAAGAGACCTGCTGATGATGTGGCCTGGGTAGGTTAGACATGGCTGATGCTTGACAGTAAACCTACGCGTGTAAATTAATTTGATCAGCCACATAGATCGGAAATGTCCAATTGTCAGATACCGATCAGCAAAGAATTTCAGTGAGTATTGGACCAATGCCATCTCTAATCTGTACCACACATTAGCCTTACAATGTTGAATAATGCACACAAAATGACCAGCTATAGCAAACAGCAGCAAGACTGAGTTGAAAGCAATATAACATTCAATTTGGAAGCTAAATTAAATAACCAGCCTATTTAGGAAGTTGGATTCCGTCTTGCAGGACACTGTTGCCATACTGTAGCCCCATATAGTAAAAATATCCTACATTATGCATACAGATGTACTCCGATCAGCCATAATATGACCACTGACAGGTGAAGTGGAGAATATTGATTCTCGTTATGGCGCCTGTCAGTGAGTGGGATATACACTATATTGCCAAAGGTATTGAGACACCCCTTCGAAACATTGATTTCAGGTGTTCCATGGCGATTGGCATGCAGACTGATTCTACAAACATTTCAGAGAGAATAGGTCGCTCTCAGGAGCTCACTGAATTAAAACTCAGCCACAAAGTGGTAGGCCACAAAATCAGTTGCCTGACAGTATAGTTTTTTTGTTCCAACATAACTGCACACCAATGCACAAAGTAAGGTCCATATAGACATGGATGAGCACGTTTGGTGTGAAGAACTTGACTGGCCTGCATAAAGTTCTGACCTAAACCCGATTGAACACCTTTGGGATGAGTTAGAACAGAGATAAAAAGCCAGGTCTTCTCGTTCAACCCTCTGACCTCACAAGTGAATGGTCAAACAAACACGAATGTTGAAATATTCCAATGAAAATTACCATGAACATTCTAGGTATGGGTGGGGTAGTAAGCCCACGCAATTTCAAAAGAAAGTGCTATAAACCTTCCAATTAACCTTTATGTGCATGTAAAGACAGGCGTCCCAAAACTTCTGGTAATAGTGTATTAGGAAGCAAGTGAACATCTTGTCCTCAAAAGGTGTTATGTTAGAATCTTTGAGTACTTTTTAAGAGCTATATAAATTAAATGTGGTAATGATCATCAGGAAAAATGGGCAAGAGTAAGCATCCAAGCTACTTTTACAAGTGCCAAATTGTGATGGCTAGTTGACTGGGTCTGAGCATCTACAAAACTGCAGCTCATATGGTGTGTTCCTGGTCTACAGTGGTTAGTACCTGTAAAAAGTGGTCCAAAGAAGAAAAGCGGCGGGCGGCCAAAGCTCATTGATGGAGCGAAGGCTCCATCAGACGAGCTACTTCAGCGCCAATCGCTGAAAAAGTTTCTGCTGGTTCTGATAGAAAAGTGTCAGAACACAGTTTGTTGCGTATAGAGCTGCGTAGCCACAAACCAGTCAGGGTGCCCATGCTGACCCTTGTCCACTGCCAAAAGCACCTACAACAGGCACATGAGCATCAGAACTGGACCACGGAGCAATGGAAGGTGGCCTGAATCACGTTTTCTTTTACATCAAGTTGATGGCCAGGTGCATGTGCATCACTTACCTGAAGGTAAGGATGCACTGTGGGAAGAAGACAAGCCGGCGGAGGCAGTGTGATGCGACATAGTAAGCAGCTCTCATTTTTTGTTATCAAAGCTTAAAAGTGCTCTGCATTTGCGTATTACATACTGGATGTAAATATACAATATAGTAACCTGACATGCCACATGGATTTATAGACACAAATCCATCTGGGAAACATTCCATCAAAAACTGTTTTAAACTAACTACTTAGAAGTTGATTGAATGAACCATTTGTCTGCGATTGTTGTTTTCAAGTAGCTTTCACTGTCACACCTAAATAACGCCCGTAGCCATTAGTACGACACTGAATGGTAAGTTGGTCAAAGACGCCATTATTTAAAGCTTCTCCAGACTGATTCTCATGGCAAAGTCAAACTGAAGCTTGCAAGATCATTATGGTCTCACTAGGCTAATTATATAGGCTAGAGGAGTACCTACTGCATTTCTTAAGCAGATAATTAATGCTGCATGGTGGCCTAGTGTGACATGTAGTGGTATAAGGGTATATCAAACCACTTGGCCAATTAGTAAAGAAAAAAAACAAAAGTAATATGCCTACAGAAATATGTAGGCTAATGAAAAATTAAATGGAATTAAAGTCTTAAAATGATATATCTTACATGTACACAAAATAAAAAAGCTAAGGCTTTTCTGACAGCCCATCAAACATTAATCTATAGTCTACTAAATTGGAACAATTTAACACACACACACACGCTACAAACTGTAATATGCTTTACCAGAGACAAAACCCTTATGTGCAGATAAACTAAATTTTTTTTCCGTTTTCCAAACCTCACCCCTTTTGGATCGCGCAAGTAAAACAGGTATTTGATTAAGGCAGTGTTTAAAGAGACCACTGCTATTTGAAGCAAGGCTATAATGTTTTCTTATATTCTTTGCATGGTGCCATGGACATAGCAATCGTAACTTTGATGTGTCGTTCGGGAAATCTACCTGTTCTCAGGATGGGCAGTCCAACCATGTTTTTACGCAGTAGCCTGCCTTTCCGGGACATCGCTGATCTCAAATACAACACCAGACATTGCATTTTTCTTTGGCATCAAGTCACCCTCTGCATGCTAGTTTGCTTCCATTTTCAAAATAATTATATGTAATGAGTCGACGAGGAATAACACGTAATCTGCCCGAACACGGAAATCTTAACAGAGCCATTAAGGAGACAAAAATAGACAAGCAACGAGCCGACTTCACGCAATGCAAGGTAAATGAAGAGCTCTACTGCGGTTGAGCCCCGGTTGGTGTGGTTTTTATAACACATTGCGCTTATCAAGGCATGGGTCCTAAATTGACTGGATACCTATATCTCTATTTTTATGAGTGTTGCAGCAAATACATGCAGGTTGCCATCGACGCAGTGCGTTAAGATTTATAAATATCACAGGCTTTTGCGGTTACATAATCGCACAACGCCACATGTGGTTTAATCGTGCAGCCCTAGTTTGATATGAGCTCAAAGTTGCAAGAATGTAGCCGTATTGCCACAAAACAGCGAAAGTATTGAATAAACTTGTAATTATGTCCGCTAATCACATTACACAACACCGTCACAACAGGCCTACATTTATATTACGTTAATACGGGATGCCATTGGAGTAGGCGTACTGTAAAATATAAGATACTATTCAGATAAAGATACAATACTCATTTATAAATAAAATGTATTCACCATTTCAGTTATTTTCGGCAAGCTACAGTAATTTGACACGTTCACAATATAGAAAGCAGTGCCTGGCAGCAAATGCTTTTAGAATACCCCTAGATACAGTAAGAGAAAACCTACAACAGATTTATTTTATTTGCAGCAATAGAGAAAAAAAACAAAACAAGACATTTCAGGTCAGTTGGTTTTTAAGAACAAATTGAATGCAATATTTTACATAGTTCTATGCTTAAAACAGGCTGTTCCTACTGTTCATCGTCTGATTTTTGCACTGAGAGGATATGTGGCAAAGTTTAGCACAGGTTGTGCTTTGTGGCAGCCATACACCGGAAGTTAACATTGTTAACAACAGCAACTAATGTAATACTGTACCGGTTCAACATTAAAACAAGCCGTTTTGCTAGGCTAACTGTACTGCAAGGAGCTACACAGGCTGTCACAGCTGTACCTTTATATAAACTAGAGCTGCAGCCATCGCTTATTATAGTAACTGAATAATCTACTGATTATTCCAACGATTCATCGATGAATCTAATACATTTTTCTACAGTAAAGAGTAATAGTACATATTAGAGAAAATAAGATATGTAATCTTTAAATAAAAGATGCTAAATTTGCATTGCCTATATTGTATACAATATGTGTCAAAACAACCTATTCAAGTACAATTAGGACTGTTGGGAGATTCAGGTAGGCTACAACAGTTCTTGCCATCAAAACTAAATATAGCCATAACTGCTGCATTTTATGCTCAAATTGCCAATTACACCACTTGCATTCTGTGGTATTTTGTGCATTGCTGTGAGTAGGGATGTCACGAGAACCGATACTTCGGTACCAAGTCGATGCCAAAATGTAGAAAACATGACGGTACTAGTTTTTG
>JAODTR010004702.1:0-11868 GCA_025399935.1 Amblyopsis rosae | reverse complement strand
CTAGTAGCTAGCGGCTATCGCCGAGCGGCCGGATTATTCAATTATACGTCTTTTACTTATTTTACTTTAATTCACTTCAGTTACAGTGAATCGTGTGTTTAGCACGTAGCGTCCGTTCAAAGATGTGATATTCTCTCTGATCCGTTTCCCAGTGCGTCTCTCAAATTGCAGCAGCAGTCGTAGAAGCACTTCCGTATACATGAGCCCTGTTAACACACGGAGAGATACACGAAGGGGACAAGTCAAACACTGTGGCGGCAAATGGAAGCGCCAGAAGCCGTGAGCCAGGGTGACAGAGGACGGATCCAGAGGTAGACATTGAGCTGAAGCAATACAAGTACTCATTACACACTGTGGACAAAAGGTGGGGGATGGGTGCAAGAGAAAACACTAAGGAAGATGGGAAGGGAAGGTTAGCGCGTGGATTAACACACAGCGTTCCAGTGCAAAAGAGGATTCCTTTTGGGAGGTGGCACACCCCCAACCCTTTTGGGGTCCTCTAATTGGCTGAGAGGGGAATTAGAATTCCTTCATGGGTTTGCTGGATGACACCAGCACATACGGTTTTCACCTCCAGTGAACTCCATCGCACTCCGTGTGGAGAATCCATGAGTGCTGTATGACACAGAGCCCATGGTTACCTAGCTCCACATCACTTCATTGTTATCAAGTGGGGAGTGCACAGTGGGCCGGTCATGCATTTACAATACCTCTTATCATAATGTACCTTATCTATCCGCCCGGCGCGACAACAGACGGAGCTGGGCAAGACTAAATTGGTAGCTTTCAGCTACCGTGAGATAATGTATTGATTTCTTACTGGCCGCTTTTCTGTTCCCAATAACATCACCTGACTACAGTAATGTTCTCTTGACGACATCTTCGACCATATATCTTCAGCAGAGGTCAATCTATAGCTCTCATGCACCACTTCAGCATAAACCCACAAGTGGTCGACAACTCCAAACACAAAAAACTAATAGATCAAACAAGAACAATGTGAATATGAAATGCTAATTAATTTAATGTAAAAGGAAATGTTTCTTTTAGCACATCTGCTTGAGGCTGTTAAAGGTAGAGTCAGCTATGCTGAAGAAGGTTTGTTGATTTTTAAACTCGATCTATACACATCTCCCTTATATAGAGAGCCTAAGTGACCTCCGCATTATGGGACCTTAGTTTGGTAAAAATATGTATGGTAGTCAACGGCAAGAATAACATTATTTTTAGATCCCGTTTGAATTGTGACACGAAGTACACACATGATGTTTGTCTATTTAAAAGATTATTCTTAAAGTAAAGAACATTACAGTTTGTTGTGAAACTATAAAGTATTATTTAGTTTTGTGTGTAACCGCTCAGTGAACTACAGCTTTCATCTTGCACAACACACGTCACCAAAACAATGCTTTCTTTGGCTTGAGCATTGTGGCGCGAAAACGTCATAACACTTAATTACACAACACAGGGTAGTCTTACTAATTACATATTTTCACAGTCTTATACTTCAATAAATGCACAACAAACTGAGACTTTCTTGACTCGAATAACTTTCTTTTAAATAGTCAAGCATCATGTGTGTGCTTCGTGTCACAAAGCAAACAGGATCTAAAATAATTGTATGACACTAAAGATCCCATGGCACTTATCGTAAGAGTGGGGGTGTTAACCCCGGTGTCCTGGCCAAATATCCAACCTGGTCTTTCATTCCATCATGGCTACCTAATCATCCCCAGTTTTCATTTGGTTTGATTGGCCTCTCTCCTTGCCTGTAACTACTCCCCAGGCCATTGCTGCAAATGAGAATTATTTTCTCAGTCAACTTGCCTGGTAAAATAAAGGTCAAACACACACACACACGCAGATTTCAATGTTGGAAGTCTCACAGGCCTAGATTGACTCAATCCTTAACATATCTATGTGCTACTAAACATCAACGTATGAGCCATCACAAATGTCATTAACGTTGCTATAACAGTAGGCTATTGCTAGTTACCCTACTAACATTACCAATAATCTTCACGGATAAGCATTTTTAAATCAAACTAAATAACCAGAAAAGAGAGAAGAGTGGTAGGTCCTGAATAAAGATAGTAAGTCAATGAGTCTCTAGTTTGAGAAACAGATGCCTCACAAGTCCTCAACTTTTGCAACAGCAAAACACCAGTCTCAATGTCAGTGAAGAGAGGACTCTGGCATGTCGGCCTTCTAGTCAGAGTTGCAGAGAAAATGCCATATCTAATAGATTTAGATGGGAAAAAAAATCTGTACAGAGGAGGATTGGTGGGGAAAAAGTGTTATAGACAGATACACCTAAGTTTGAGGTGATCACAAAGAACATGCGTAAGATGCGGACCAAATGAAAAGATGCTGGAGGAGTGATTGACATCAACGGTCAAGCATGTTGTAGACATTGTGGTGGTCTGAGGGTGCTGGTTGGTGGTGGAGTGGGATATTTGTAGATGGTTAAATGGGACTTGAAGGAAGCAAGGCCATCACTCCATTCTGCAAAGCCATCCCAAACCCTGTAGACGAGGCTTAACTGGTGTTTTCTTGACGATTCATCACATGGAATAGACTTCATTTCTCAGAACAAAAATAGGCTGACATGTTTCAGAAGAAAGTTATGTTTCTGCAACAAATATTAAGTCTGCAATCACATATGCTGTTACAGAATTAGATCATAGGCAAGTCTAAAGCTTCTTTAAATCAGCTGCAAAACCAATTGCCCCCTGTAGACAAATAGTTTTCAAACAAGATTTCCAATGGGTTTTCTAATGATAAATTTGCCATTTTTAAATTATAAACTTGAATTAGCTATTGCACAACATGCCATTGAAACATAAGTGATGGCTGCTGAAATGGGCCTCTTTGTACACCTACTGAAGATATTCCCTTAAAGGCAGGATTAGTCATTCTTGAGAATGTTTTCTAACTTCTAGCTCAAATCAAAATAATTCCCTCAAAAGCTCCGCCCCACATATTGACACAAGGGCATTGTTGTTGTGAGCGGTGTTCGCCACTTTGTTTATGTTTCTATTTACGGAGTCAGGAATGTGTAGAAGTACCGGATTCTGTTTTTTCAGCACGCACAGAGAACGTTGAATGAAATTCAAGGAGATATTTAGTTAAATTTTACAAAAAGTGTATTAGTTTACAATTATCTTACAATAACAGACTAAACTTTTAACTATCTAAAAACATTTGAATGGTTGAGTATAAAATATCTCTTAGATTAAGCATTTAAGAGTGCATAATCTATTAGCAATTAATTGTGAAGTATTTAATGGAATGATATAGTAGAAACTAAGACTGACTGCTGATATTACCATTTTTACAGAATGTTTTTCTTACGATGACCTATGTGTTCAATATGTATACAGTACGTTGAGCATTCCCATCTATTCCTAAATGATCACTGAAACTAATTAGTATTTGGTGAACAGGTTCACAAACACAGACTGAACACAAATATACAGTACACAAGGCTTTCTGAAAGCCTGTAGTGTAGGCCCCTTAGAGGAAAGCACTAAGCATTTCAAATTGTAGGTCATTACTCGAGCCTTAATAAAAAAAGTAAACTGCCTGATGTATGGCTGTGTTTTTTTAACTGAAAGGTCATTGGCTTTTCCCAACAGTCAGTCTTCAAGGAGTTCACACATATACTTGTAATTGTTTGCTGCTTTTCCATCACAGTCACCCTCATCCCAGACCTTCTCAATTAGGCCAGGTCATCTGAGGCAGCACAGCACACAATTACTCTCCTTGTTCAAAAAGCCCTTAACATATCCTTGAGATGTGTTTTGGGTCATTGGCCAGTTTAAAACAAGCCATGGTCCCACTAAGGCCAAACCAAATGAAAGTACTGTGGTATCTCCATGCTGGATACATGTGCATTGAAATATAAACACGGCATCACCTCTTGCTCCGTGGCAGGGACCACTCATACAGAGACCCTTCAGTCACAAAGTTTCACATTTGGACTCTTCAGACTAAAGTCTCTTCTTCTTATTAGCCTCCTTCAGTAGCGATAAGCGTAGTCTCAACGTGTCTGTCGCTCAAGACATTATTTAGCCTGTAATCTGAGGTGCAGTAATTAGCTTTTTCTGAGGCTAGTAACTCTAATAAACTTATCATCTGCAGAAGAGATAACTCTGGGTCTTCGTTTCCTGGGGCTTTCAAAGATCTCCAAATGTCCTATTTCAAGAATGTACATTTTTTATGGTAATAATGTGTCGTTTCTCTTTGCTTAGCTGATCTGTTCTTGCTATTATATGGTCAAATAGGGATATTCACTGTACTAATCCTGCCTGGTCTCAACACAACTAACAATCACATTAAGAAAGAAAGAAATTCCACAAATGCACTTTTAACAAGACAGCTATTCATTTACACATTTTAGGTGACTACCTCATGAGGATGATTGAGAGAATGCCAAGTGTGCAAAGTGGTTATCAAAGAAAAGAGTGGCTATAAAGGATCTACAGAAAAAACTACACTTTTTCTTTACTACATAATACAATATATTGTATAGTAGTATTTTTCAACAATTTGCAATGTGCTATGTATTTGCTGTGATAAAACAAAAAAGAAAAACATTGCAATGCGTGTCCTAACTTTTGACTGCATGTACAGTGTTAACGCATCGTTACAGCCATCTCAATAGAAGCAACACTCTTCCATCTGCATACTGTACATTGATACACATCTTTCCAGGAAGGCACTTATGAATCATAGCTGGCATATTTGTCTACAGAAACTATGCTCGTGCATTATGGAATGAGGGATTATCAGATTTAGGGTTTTATAGTTTCCCTGTAAAGGATTTGAGTGTGAATGTAGTGTGACATGTACATGCTATATGGAAGAAACAGCTAGACCCAGGGAGGCATGATGGCAGAACAAGAGGGGGTGACTGAAAGTACAAAGACTACAGTCATTTACAGTCAATACATGTTTCATTCAGTTAAAATACAAGACAATATAATGTTCTCCAAATGTAATTAACAATAATAATGCAAAAACTATCTGCAAACGCAGATAGACTGTCAAATCACTCGACACAATCACCGTTTTCACTAATACAAGTGAACAGAGACAAGCCACCAGTACTCCCCATATCAAAACGGCAGCTATTAAACCTGTTAAAAAAGCCTCAGAGTCTAGATGCTTATATATATATATATATATATATAGTAATTTACTGTCTCTACCATGGCAGGGATATATGCTAATATTTTTACTAGTACTAGCCCCATTGGGACACCAGGTCACTACATTTGGTGACTAAAGTACTTTTTCAGTGGCTCACATTTTAAGTTTGTTATCTTATAAAAATAAAAAAATAATCTTGGTTATTTTTCTTGTTAGTAGTGCATCCCATCACACAACAGCTATTAAGCATGTGTTTTTGTTGTTATTAGACGAAAGTGACAAGGAAGCACCTTTACGCAATACAAAATAAATAAAAGTCGGAATCCTCAATAGCCAGAATAGAATGATCCTTGTTTCATTGTGAATTGTTGAATGCTCAACTATTCGATTATTAGTAGGTCACCCTTACTAGACTATGACCGACTAAACATATTGAGAAATATTTATTTAGTAATATATTATATGACTTGATTTCATAAAGTATATTAAGGTTTATGTATATAATCCATTAAACTATATACATTAAATCCACACTGACATATGGATATTCAATAATTAATTCCAATGCTTATGTTTAGTAAATACTTTCTGTTATAACAAATTTTGAAACAAAACTGAAATACTAATCTAGTACTAATCTGTATTACAGTAATGCACCAAACCTGTGGGGGGCGCTGTACCTGCGCGCTCTGGGTCCGGGGAGGTGTCGAAACGGAAGCAAAGAGCACAGCCTCGCTCCGTCACCTGGAAGGGGAAGAATCCTTCAAAGAGGTCCACGCCTGCCTCCACGCAAGCTACCACTTCATCAGGTCTGCCCACACCCTGTAGCAGCCTACACACACACACACACACACACACACAGCAGTGTGAGCGCCTCTCTTTTTTGACCCATGGACCAGACATTCATCTAGATTAAAAATAATAAAAACACTATTTAATCAAACTAATTAAATTTTCATCTTGTGGTATCCTACAATAATCTTCAATCCCCCAACCAAAGTTAATTAGCACTGTATTAAAGCTGCTGTAGGTAGGATTTGAGTGTTGTATCGGGAAACAAGCGCTAGCTACAAAAGGACGATGGAACGCAAAACCCCACCCCTTCCTCTACTGCTCCCTCCCTGTGGAGCCCGCTGACACATCTGTTGTAGCTGTGTGTGAGCGCATTCTTGTGACTTACAGGCAAGGTTGATTCGCTGGACCAATCAGGAAAAAGAGGCCCCCGATTGGTCAGAAATCTTCGGGGCTGCCAACCAGTCAGAGCAGACAGCTGATGAATGTCTATGGCATTTACACTTACACTAATCTTATGGCTTTAAAAAAATATATACCCACTTCTTTAGAAGAAACAAATTACACAAAATGTTTAGCTCTGAAATGCTACCTACCTATTTTCTTTAAAGACATTACACTAAATGTATAGCTCTAATATCATACCTACATCTCCTTTAAAGACATTACACTACATTTATAGCTTCAATATCCTACCTACATCTCCTTTAAATACATTGCACAATGTATAGCTCTAATAACCTACCTTTCAAATTACACTAAATGTATAGCTCTAATATCCTACCCACATCTCCTTTAAAGACACGACACTAATGCATAGCTCTAATAGCCTACCTGTATAGCTCTAATATCCTACCTACATCTCCTTTAAGACATTAAACTAAATGTATAGCTATAATATCCTACCTACATCTCCTTTTAAGATATTAAAGTAAATGTATAGCTATAATATCATACCTTTCAAATTACACTAAATGTATAGCTCTAATATCCTACCTACATCTCCTTTAAAGACACAACACTAATGTATAGCTCTAATATCCTACCTACATCTCCTTTAAAGACACAACACTAATGTATAGCTCTAATATCCTACCTACATCTCCTTTAAAGACACAACGCTAATGTATAGCTCTAATATCCTACCTACATCTCCTTTAAAGTAGCACATGAAACTAAATGTATTATTCGTGCATTATGCATACAATCGATACTGTTAACATTACAGACACACACTGATTGCATGTACGTTAGAAACTCGATACAGATGGCAACGTGCACGCACACACGCACAACTTATTTTTTCTCAGCCAACTGTCTCCTTCTGACCCTCTGCTTGTCGGGGCCGGGGCCAATCCCAGTTTAGCATTGGGTAATCACTCCACAGCCTAGAGGGGAGATCTGCATCTTAGAACAGCAGGGATGTTGTGCCGCCACATTCAAGTAGCGTCTCCTCGGGACCAGACCCAGTGAGGTCCAGAGTGTAGGGGGACAGGGGGAGGGAGGGGGAGGCGGCTCTAGCTCTACTCCGGCTCCAGAAGCCAGCACCGGGGCACATGGAGCTCCTGCGCCAGGTCCCCCCCAGGGAAGGGGAAGAGAGGTGGGATATCTCCCCGGTGAAATGCCACTGGAAAGGCCACTGGCTGATCTTGAGCTGGAGAGAAGCAGGGAGGGGTCCGCTCTCCCAGCCAGTGCACACAAAGAGAAGGCGGTTACCATGGCTTCGAGGGAGGAAGGTGGTTGGGGCGGAGGGGAGGTTGCATGGTTTCCTGGGGGATTTAGCGACAGTAATGAGATGAGGAGATGACGACAAAGAAGAGGGGGCGGCAGCGTGTCCGTCGCTCCAGACCCTGCCTGAAGAAGCACCTTTCCAGAAGGTTGAGCTGAATAATGACTGCTAATGGACTCCAGCAGGATTTGGGGTCATATAATAGGCTTCTACATGCGGTCAATCAAGCAGGATTACTAAATGACTGGCCGGGCTCCACTCAGCTGGACACTGCTGGGGATTAATTTAGCTTTTTGTTAAACGGTTAGCTGTACACTAATGCTCTAGTTAAACACAGATTCCTTCCCACTGGTACGCTGAATGGAAACACCGGCTGAGGCGGGGCCCCGATGCGATCGTGTTACCTGCAGTACCTACGCCACTGGTCTGGACCACTTGGGGATGTCATGCAATGATTTAAATTTTTATTTATTTATTTTATTTTATCGTTGTTACACTGATCAAATATTTTTTATGTTTCTGGCTGTTTTTATATTGTATGCTATAAAAATATGTGGTATGTGGCAACCCCCTTGAGCACGCACAAACTTCTGTTTGTGGCTCGAAATGTTTTAAAATCACTGTGCTTTGGAGTCTGTGTGCTACATTGAGGTCATCACTGAGCCAATCTCCGATATTTGTAGCCTCTTTTACAGATATATGGACCTGCCTCAAACATTTTGCACTTCATATTTATTTGAAAGATTGTGCATACTGGGAGGCATAAAATAATAAGAATCATTGCTTAAAAGTATTCCTGAAGGGCATACTGCCTCATACTTTATATGTAGTGCTTAATGCATAAATTTCAGCTTGCCTTCTGACTGCACAGCAGCATTTTGGCTGGGATGTACCTTGTCAAAATGATGGAGCATGGAAAATTGATTATTTCAGAAAGAAAAATGGATCTGGAATAACTTGGTGCAGCGGGTGGTCCGAAGACTATCCAAATATGAAACATGGATCTGTAAAAAGTGCAATCAATGGTTGATGTCGTTTCAGTATGAAATATACAGTATGTGTATAATTGCTTATATTTGAGTGTCACCAACATTGACATTTTTGTTTCAGCTGTGGTAAAGAGATTTGGACATTCTGCACTGAATTACAGTGATGAAATAAACACAGCATGCTGCAGTGTTAATGCGTTTCTAATCTTGAATTGAGATGTGGAAGTTAACGTTTGTTAAACCCTCAACAACATTAATTAGTTTGAAGCAAGAATTCGGGGTTTAATAAAAGTTCTGTTTATTTTGCATACCAAATAACCATGAGATGTCGAACAGCTTTGTTGACAAGTTAGAATGTTTTTGACAATTATTGGAAGTCAAGGGAGGGTGAAAGAGCAGTTTGTTTCCGCTTAATCACATATGCAGCGAGGTTTACTTTATGGAGAATGTCAGTGCTGGCTTAGGGAAGTAAGGAAGCGAAACATTTGTACAAAAACAGCTTTAAATTCAGAATTGTACTGGTGCAATGGTGCACAAACTCCATGCTGGGCATTGTGGAGTGCTCATGCACGAGAAAGAACAAAGCACTATGTTTATCCAATCAGTGCAGAGACAGTGGTCAATGAAGCACACATTTGATTATTTGGAGGAACAAGTCTGCCTGATTATACAGATCTTGGCCTGCAGGGAAATTCACTGATCACTTGTGCATCTTCTCCAAACAACTATGGTAGAGAAAACAGTGTTGTCAATGTAAAAGTGTGTCAAAATGCAGTGGCGCAGTGGGTAGGGCGGCAGGAGATCCAGAAGTTGCTGGTTCAAACCCCACTAACTCCTCACCAAGTGTCCTTGAGCAAGACATCTAACCCCAACTGCTCCTGGTGGCTGGTTGCACCTTGCATGGCATCCATCACCATCGGTGTGTGAATGTGTGTGTGAATGTGTGAATGTGAGGCAATACTCTACAGCGCTTTGAGTGGCCGGAAGGTTAGAAAAGCACTGTGTACGGTAAACGCAGTCCATCTTGTGATGACTGCGTCATGAACAAAATGGACTGTTACCATAGAACTATAAATACATTGTAACTAATGCAATTCTGCATGCCTGGATATATATACATATTACTCATTGTTCACAAATGTACAAAACCCCTGTTCTTATGCACAATCCTTATTGGGGGGGGGGGGTCTTTCCTAGTGCTGCATGTGGCTCACCTGGGTTTGTCCTCAGGCAGTTCTTTGGTCACAGCAGCGATGAGTTGGCTCCTCAGGAGCTGCTCCATGGAGCCTGTATGGAAGCCGTCCAGACAGAAGCCAGCCACGGGCCTCTTTGCTGTCTCTTTGGCCGAGCGCACCCTCTCTTCGAGGACGTCTCCTCCCTCCACCACCCCGAACACCTCCACTCCCTGCAGCTCCTGGCAACGGGGACAGCGGGGCGGATACATGCATGAATCTAGGACGGTTGTGTCTGGGTGTGAATGCGAGGACGTCGCAGAGTGTGTTAAAATTAAACAGGCAAACGTGAAGGCTAACTGAACCCTCAAGTGGCTGACACCGCGTGCGGTTTATAGGCCAGCGCCTGATTTCTTCTACAACAATGGCTCTCAACGCCGAGGTCAGGACCTGCCCAGGGCCTCAGCTTGAGACCACACTGGAGCACATCAATAATGTGAGTCAATAACGACTTTCCTTTGGAGGGCATGGGTCAAATATTAAACACCGAAATAGCTTCTCTGGGTTCTCTCATACAAGGCCCTTCATCATCTGGCTCCCTCCTACCTCTCTGACCTTCTCCTGCCATATACTCCCTCCCGATCTCTCCGCTCCTCCTCAACAGGGCTTGTGGTCACCACCCCATTCCTCCTCTCCACCATGGGGGCTCGGGCCTTCAGCTGCTCTGCCCCCAGATTCTGGAACGCACTTCCACTGCACATTCGGCACGCCACCACAGTCACCTCGTTTACTATGCTCCTCAAAACCCACCTCTTCAAGGTTGCCTATGTTTTATTTTATATATATTTCTCAGATCAAATGTTTATTACTATAGTATTTATATTTCAGCCAACTGTTTTATATCTATGTATTTGCATTGTAAGATGTCCTTGAGTATTTAGAAAGTCATCCAAAATAATAATAATTATTATCATTATATAGACATAATAAATGAAACACAGAAATCCTACAACCTGAACCTCTCCTCTGTGTCTGTGTGTGCTGGAGTGACTGTGCACCTGTGTGTTGTGATGCACGAGCAGACACTCGTCCAGGTGGGCCAGGGTTCGGTCCACTGATTTGCGGACCCGTTTGCGAGAGGTGCTGCTCTGCCAGGTCTCCCCATCTGCCATGCTGTGGTACCAGTCGGGCTGCACAGCCTTCAGGAGGGCCATGAACCTAGACACAGTCAGCTCAATCCGCCCGCCACTTCCCCACACGGACACCGTCTGCAAGGCACACACCGACAGAAAGAAATGGCATCCATACGTGATGCGATAAGCGCACGATGTGCGTTGAAGACAAATGCAAACAAATGGATGTCTCCCTCTGCACACGCTGGTGAATAAGCGTGGATTCTCACCTTGTTGGTAATGTGTCCGGCGGGGGACGGGGTCGCGGGGTCATGCAGTGAGCAGTACAAAACGCTATCATGAAGGCCTGCACAAAGCAACGCAGTGGGAAAATTAATGGTTTAGCCACAGACAGACAGAACAAGGGCCATCGTTAGCAGAGGATCACAGCAGCAGTGCGTCAAGGCCGGATTAATTAACATGGGCTCACCGTGAAATCTGGACACGGGAATCACATGTGGTTTTATCGACAAACCCAGTTGCAGCAGAAGGTGAACATAACAAACCTCTAATAAACAAATCATTGCTTTTCCTTTGCCAATCCCTTGAGACCACAATACAATCAGCTCCTGTCAGTAAATAAGTGATGTTACGGTAATTACATTGCTAATTCCCACGTAGTCACAGGCAAGATACATTAATATTAAAGAAACTACTGCATTGCATAGGAGAATGAGGTCAAGTAACAGGGCATATAAAGCATATAGTTCTCAAAATAGCCCTAATTTGTAGTTTTGAGACTGATCTAATTGTATATACCTATTTAAGCGTAGTGCTATATAAACACACATCTAGCTATAGACGTTTTACCAGAGGTGTCTAAAGTACACAAAGTCAAGTACAGCTATATCCATCCATCC
>JAODTR010004701.1:0-11869 GCA_025399935.1 Amblyopsis rosae | reverse complement strand
TATATATATATCTTATATACATTATATATATAAGATATAAATATATCAGTACATCATTATTGTTATTATCAAATTGTTATTGTAATGGCACATAACCTAACAATAACCCTAATTTCAGAAACATTGAAACAGAGAGACTAATTTCTCTGCCCTATGTGTGCTTGTCTCTCCAAGATAAGGGAAAGCCATCAATGTATGTCCTTCAATAATGTGATTTCTTTTTGTTCATAGCCTCTAGGTCACTTTATTGAGTCAAAGGTCAGCTTCTATAAACACCCAATGGTAAATGGTTGGCGATACAATGTGCAGCCCAGATAAAGAACGAGAAGAAATAAAGGGTAAGATTATTGATAAGGCATTAAAGGATCACAGCATGAAAAGAGTTAAAAAATTAAGTGGTGCAAGGCAGAGGAGATTAAAATGACTAATTAGCAGCTACATGATAAATGGTCACATCATTAATTATCACTTTAACCAGTGGAGATGAGGTTCTACTAACAGTCTGTCATGACAATAAATAAATCACTCTATGTATGATGTAAAAGGTGGTGTAGTGTTTCAAAACACCTCAACAAATATTTATTTTATTTTATTTTAAGTTCTATTTGTTGTATTATCCTATTTTTCTCTCAAGGTCTGTGAATTACATATGTTCCACCTCTGTTTATTGGTTGCTGTGGATTGCTGTGATGCTATTAGGATGACCAGTCTTGAACATTGACATTTGCACAATCACATTTCATTTGTCACAGGGGCAGGTTTTATGACTCATGTTTGCTACAAACAAAAAAATTGATTTGATTAAACAATTCCATTGTGCTCTTGTGCATGGTCACAGATAGAAATCAACCTTAACTATATTTCCCCCCTCGCACTTACTGACTATAAATGTAATTAGCTATGATTAAAACAGCAGTTTTTAATTAATACGTCCAGTGCCTCTTTTCAGTCCAATTCTCCATTTCCGGGTATTCCTTATCTCGCTCCTTCCTCTGACAGCAGTCTTTGTAGACCCTCAGTTGTTGAGAGAAATATCAACATAAATAACGGTGGGCCTGCATAATTGAGCTGTCTATACAATTTCATTTGTTCAATCGTTCTTTACTGTGACATTTTAGCCTATACACTCTTGCCTCATTCTAATATTATATGCTTGTCATTATTCAACATGAATAATCTCTAAAAATGTAATGGTTGTTACCATTACCATAATGAAAAGTTTGAAGTATTGTTAAAAGCATGCTTAAATAAAGATAACCAGGGTAGTTAGTAGGCAGTTGAGAACATATTAAAATATATGTAAATATCAGGGAGGTATCATATATACAGACAGCTGACAAGCAACATTTGCATTTGCTTTTTTTTATTATAAATGCCACATATCACAAGCCCTACCACCATTTTATCATATTGGACTCAAGATATTATCTTGTCATAAAGGTTGCTGTAATACATACAAAAAGTGCAGTAACAGACATAAATAGCACAAACAAGTGCATTCACAACTCAGCCTTTCATTTCACACCCTCTTTATGTCCAGTATATGCATTATATATATAACCAACTACGTGTGTTGTTGATGCAATATTTACAGGATACGTTGTTTAATGTTAAAATATTATTGGCCTAGATTGTTTTCTATAACTTGTGGGTTCAGATATAGCTACAAATGTTTATAGAGGTGGAACTTTATTTGTTCTATTTTTAACTTGATAATGATATTATGTCTAATATTTATGCTAGTATTAAAAAAGAAAATACACCAGGCGACATTGCCTTTTAGTTTCTTTTTAAAAGCATAAAACAGTTCTAGTACAAACAGCAGCCTTATAAAATAAAAACAATTGACCCTTCAAGACCACCATTGTTGTCCTTTCACAACAGGGTCGTTTGCATATCTTGTCCCATTATTCAAACAAAGAAAACCTTCATGCAAATGAGTGCTGGCACCTTAGCAAAGCAAAGTATTGATATACTCTTTCCATATCCCTGACACACACACACACACACACACTAACCTTTCTCACACTGCTGTCTTTGTGTTTCCAGTCCCTCTCATCCACCCTCATTTAATAGTAACCTCCAGTAGAGGACGCCCAGAAAGAGACAGAGGCTGACCGTCACAGAATAATCATTAAAGCCAGGCTCAGCAGAGCTGAGGGCAAAGGTCAGAAGCTTTCTCACCTTGAAAAATAACCAGCAATATTCTGGATGCTTCCGCCAGCTCCCACACACTCCTTAATGGTATATGTGTGTAGCCGCATATAAACATTCCTTTGGCTTCCAGCGATATAGAGCAGACCTATACGTTTCTCTGACAGGGAGATTTGGAGGAGGTAAATTACTGGGGGAAAGGATTGAGAAGTGACAGCTACTTCATCTTGCTCTTTACCCTGATAGCCACCTTTCAATTTTTCATCCACCTTCACACACAGCATCTCCATATTCTTTGCCCCCTTATGATTTTATCTCAATATATTTCATTCCTCAACAGAAACAAATAGTTACTGGTGGCATGATGAAATACTTTCATTTCTCGAGAACACAAGAAAAGGCTAAATAAAATAATATAATACTCCCGTTTTTATATACAGTATATATGGGTACACCATTATAACAGTTTAATTGTTCTCAATTGCTTCGAAATTATTTCTACTACTTTATTAAGTCAGCAAAGATAAGTGAGAGCAAAAGTACTAGCCAAAAAGGCGTACTTAAAACCTCAGGGGCTGGTTCAAGACATTAACAATGAGCTGTTAAGGCCAAACCTTTGAAGAAACTTAAGGAGCTGTTTTTAGAGGGAGACATTATGATAACATAATACTAAATTTGGCATGCATTACATCCTGACTTTGTAATAGTAAAAACAGCTACAGGTTAGATGATTCCAAAACAAGTAGCTATGCACAATATAATGCTTCACAGACACCTTTCCCAATCAGAAACATTGAAACATTAAGTCAATCAGAATTGTAATGCACAGACATCGCTGTTTTTTATCTCTATTTTAATGTGCATGTGATCATTGTTATTTTCTGTGCAATTATTTTCTTATTAACATAAACATGGGTTGTACAATATCACACAATATGTTTTATTTTACCGTGCTCATGTTGTAGTTGAGGCAAATATTGAGTAACTTGGAATAATTTCTTACCCGACTAAATTGTCATACAAGCTAATTTTTTGTTTTGTGGGTAGAAGTAATTTGCTTACATCTACTGCACATTGCTATCAACTGAGTATACACGCCTTGCACAGTTTCAGTTAGACCTCCTGTTTAGAAAGGAAAGTCTATCTAAAGACTAGCTTAAAACAACACTGTAGCGGGCTTGAAGGAAAGGCCCCGAGCCTTTCCCTTTTGAGCATTGCATTACTGAAGTTGGGAAGTTGGAGTGGGTCAGGGAATCATGTCCTGTAAGAACTAACCGTCAGAAACTAAGACCGCTTCAGACGGGTGCATTTAGGGTCATTTGAAAAGTCTTTTCCAGTCTGGATAACCTTGTAAAACAAGCCTTAACCTTTTGTAATTTTTTTTTATAAAACACGACCTTGAGGGAGTTCAATCCAATACACTCTTTTCTGTTACAGGTTATAGATGTTATTCAGAGTGACTTCTTGGTGAATATGATGGCACAGACATCAAAGAAAGACATTCAAATGCACTTATTTGTAGTGCATAAGCATCGTCCGCGGCTGTTTACCATTCTATTATATTGGCAGTATGAATTTGTTTTTAATTCAGTAGACCTATTTTTATTTATTACTATGGATTTACAATGGAATTTGTGGAATTTTACAAATATGTTTTTATTTTTTTAGGTTTATACAGTGCAATACAACTAAATTAACATAATATTTGTACTGCCATGCTATTCAGGTACCTTTGACAATTTACGTTTGTGTTTGGTTTTTGTGTGCTTTGGATTGACCAGATATTGTTGCGATTAGTATGACCTCATTGGAACAGTACAATTTAGAATTGGTGCAAAGGGAAACCAAACGTGACTCCCAGATGGTGTTTAAGGAAACACAGTCTATAGATTAAACATGCTCCTCACAGAGTAATGATGCACCATTCCACCATTTGCCCCAAAACATTTTAAATGAAAGTTTTTTTGGAGCAAGGTTATCAGATTAAAGAATATGTATTGTGCCTGGCAGCCTATACTGTGTGTACTATAACCGACCCCACTGTATATAAAGTTAATCCTTAAATTACAGGCAAGGTCCCTGAGGTTTGAAGCTCTGGGGGCAGGGTCTGCATTTGCGGGGAGACCCAAACATGGCTTTGGTTCTATCTGGGACCCGTCTGCGTGGCCAGGACTGTCAAGCAGGCCCAAATAGAGTCTGATGGGGCTTTTAAGGGAGCAGAGTGAATGACGGCGGTTTAGAGGAGATGTGACACTGCAGCTCGTAGCGCTGCTGTTTATGTATGTACGCTGGCCCTCCAAAACTGTGTTTATGAAAACAGTGGCTAGCAGCCCATCAGATACAAACCGCGAGGCTGGGGATGGGGATGGCTCCTCGGAGAAATATGAGGAGCGGGGAAGATGGGAGAAAGACGCGTGAGAGAACCGCACAATGTAAAGGATAGAGCCGGGACCAGAAAATTGAAATGTCAAAAGCAGTAAAGGCTTAATAAAGGGAGACAGTACAATGTTCTTCCAATGCGAACGTGGTCTGAAAATCTCATCCCACTTGCAAAGCATGACTTTATCTGTCTCTCTTTTCCCTTATAGCAGTGTCTCCCTGCCCCCAATACCATCTACTTTCCCAGCCAAGAAAAACTCTTACAAAAGTTTAAAAAAAACACTTGTCTTTTCACTAATCCTCTCCTGTTGTTAATTTGATTTCTCTCCTCTGTTTTGCCCCCTCGGATGTCTTCCTCTGTAATTAGCTAATATCCCTCTGGTTTCTCAAACCGAGGAAAACCAGTCTCAAGAAAACAGTTCCTGCCAGTCTCAATTCTATAGCTTGCTCTGCCCCATTGTTACAGTAGCTGTCGCCCACTAGTTCATTTGCTGTTCAGGTATTTTGTCTTTAAAGAATCATGTTTTTCTGCTCACAATAAATAATGTAGATAGTGGCAAAGGTGACGCAATATATTATGAAAAATAATATTATTGTTTGGCCAAATAGTAACTGTCTAAGACTTTAGAGAGCACTGCATTGGACTGCTTTTTTTCCTCTTAAAGCATGTTTTTGTTGCCATTTCACTCACTTTCTGAGACTTTAGAGAGCACTGCACTGGACTGCTTTTTTTCCTCTTAAAGCATGTTTTTGATGCCATTTTGTTGCCAAGTATTTCTAAATTACTCAAATTGTAGAGGCCTTTTCAGTTAACCTAACCATCTGCTAAATAACCTACTGTAATTGTCATTTAAATTCCTGCACATTTGTTCCTCGTCCTTGACTGTTGAAGTTTCACTCAAGGAAAAGGGAGGAAAACAGTTCACGTTTCAAACATTTTTAATTGTTTCACACTGCTTTATTTATTCCTCTAATAATCCCCTCAGGCAACTCTGCCACTGAAATGCTGCTTACTGTCTTTGATTTGCAATCACGTGGCTTTCACTCCTAGCGTTAATTAACCTTCATTTGGATAAATTATAGCAGCAACAAAATCGTGTGCACGCAGACATACCGTACACACACACACACACGCACACGCACACACACACACAATACAAATGGATAAAAGTCCTTCCTGTTTTTAATCTGAGATACTTTATTCCTGCTGTTTATAGTATCTTTCTCTGAACCGAGTTTATTCCAGCCCTCTTGCTTTTTCTATGCAGACACACATGCATGCACACGCACGCACGCACACACACACACACACACACACACACACACACACACACACACACACACACACACACACACACACACACACTCACACACACACACACACACACACACACACACACATACAGTATGCTATTCCAGCATGTTGTTCTTCTCAGGCCTAACTCTATCTCGTCCGATAGTCTTTGAACCTCTGACGGCACAAACAGGTTCAAAGACACACAATCTGTTCTCTCCTCAGAACCAATTAATCACATTCCTTTTTCCCATTTGTTTCACAGTTTGCAAGCCTTTTCAGTCTTACAAGTCGTCTTCTTCTTCATTTTTTTCCTTCTTTTTTAATTAATATGTAGTGCTTTGTCTTGTAGAACATTCTATGTTTCATTTTGATCCTGTAGTCAGCTGTGCTGTTTAATTAAAAGGGCTCATTCATATGAAAATCTAGGACTGATAGTGGTTTTCCCTCCCTAGCAACAATCACAGCCCTCTAACGAACAACTCTTAATTAGAAACCTGCTTGATTGACATCGAGCCTGCTCCACACGCACACCTGTGCACACGCCTGCACGCACGCACCCATGCCCGTACGCGCACACACACACACACATGCACTGACTCATTCTAACATCACCTCACAAATAGCATGAATGCAATATTTTTTTATAAAGATGTTGAAAGCCTCAGTTTTAATTCCTCAGTTCTTCACTCCTATTTTTCATCCAATCGTTTGTGATTTGTGTTTTCAGAGCAGGGATTTTGTTGTAAACTCTCTGATAGGCTTATTCATGCAGTATTTACTATGCTGAAAGGATTCCTATAATGCTTTTTTGTCCACTCCATTGCTGCATATTCATTATCAGGTGTGTGTACATAGCGGTTATTGCATGGAGGACATAGATGGATATGGGTGGGCCATTGGAGGGTGACAGTAGGCAGAAGATACAGTGATGATAGCGTTTGTGACAAATGTTTGTTGATAATGAGGCAGCTGATCCCATTCATGTGGAACCAGCATGACATGAACAGTTTGTCATTGTAATGAAGCCAGCAACACTGAGAGATTAGACAAATAACATAGAGCATTCCATTCTATCGTCAAAGACTATACAGTAAACTGGTATCGTATAATGTTGTTTGTTTTTCTTCAATTTTGGCCATCATCGTTTTAATCTTTTCCATAATGTATTTTGTAAGGGAAGCGGGGCACCATAGGGAATTTACAGATCTAGACACATTATTTTACCTTATTTAATCTTGGTGATGCACAAATGTGCCATTACACACATTGCCATTCATTCGTTATTAATACATTATTATAATGAACAACAAGCAGTATTGTTTAGATCCCCACTAAGTTTCACCTGAAGATATCTGCTTCTTCCCAACAAAGTTGCAGTAGACACACTGTTGAGTCAGGCCTGTTCTGTGAACGTCAGTGTGTGTTTGTGGGTGAAAGGATCGTGTGAGGGTTCAAAGACTGTCTCCTTACTGATCTCAGATCAAAATCTCAAGAGCAAAATCTCACGGAAACCTTCAAAGTGAGGATTTGGGGCAGTATGCATTTTGAAGGTGGTCGGGTATCGGGAGAATGTACCATTCCTATAACAGTAGCAGTCCTGGGTCTCTTCCCTACTGTACTCTTCCATGTTCAAAGTTGTTTTTGTGCTGGCTCAGATCCCAGCCATACATGCAGAGTCTGGTTTCAGGCAGATAGGGTGATAGTCCCTAGACCAGAGCACCATATAGTGGGAGTTATGCATGAGGTGTTTCTTTATCAGACAGCGCAGTGCCAACATGTGCGAATAGGCCTTTTAATGTAAGCAGTGATCCAGACAACAAGGAGGCGAGCGATCACACAGAGATGATGATGGCCGATGATGATGATGATGATGGCCGATGATGAGAGAGGAGTTGTTTAGATACAGATGAGCAGCACCACAATATAAACACTCCAGATGTTTACCATTTAGATATGCCTCACTAAAAAGCCATGGTTTTACAGCTCCACAAAGATATGAGGGTCTTAACCCTAAGGATGTTGTTCTATTTATTCAAGTTTCTTTTCACTTTAAAGTCCTTAAAAACAACAAGTCTATATATGTTAAGTTAATATAAATAACTGTGCTTTAAGTTGTTTTTGTATAAGATGCTTGCATCTGTAAAAATGTGCAACACGTGCATTTATCAAAGTAAACAAACATGCTTTTATTGGCTTTTTAGTATTTTCTTTACTATTCTACAGCATAAAACAACCATAATCACAATTATAGATGCATTTCAGTTATCAAAATTAATTTTAAAATGTGCTGCTCAACATTACTGGTAACAGGTAAAGGCATGTGATTTTATTTACTGAAATGAACTGCCACTTTCAGGTTTTAATGTAAACTGTAATGGTCAGAGTTTATGATGATGATATAGAGTTTATAACTATAAACTAGTTATATTTTAGAATTTAGCAACCTCAAACTCTGATGGGTTTTACAGAGTGCTTGGTCTGCTGTTTCAAAGCTCTCCATCTCGTATACGTATTTAAAAACGCATTAGGACTCTCCACTCTGTGTTTCAGAGGACCAGAAACTATCCAGCCCAGTAAGGAACCCCAGAGATGGTGTAAATGCCTTGCCCACCATGCCTAAGACACTCGAAGTCTGACTCTAGGCCCGGTTGAACGTTTCCCATCCTCTCGCACTGCGTATTAATCTCCATAATCCCAGTGTTTATTTAATAGAATGTGCGGTTGATTTAAGGCCTCAGTGAACTTTGAGAGCAGAATAGGCGTTTCATATGGAACGGGTTACAGCCAACCGGGTGCCTCATCTGGATGTAGTTTTGACTTATGGAATACACATTTTGCTTCACTCATTCATTTGCTTCCCTTTGCTAATCCTTTCTTTCCTCTTCGTCCTATAACGAAGCAAACCGTTTTCAAACACAAACATGGGCTGCTCCCTGACGTCTCATCTCCAGCCCTTGCATCGCCACCGGCTATGTGGTGTCATTCTCCTATTCTCTTCCCATTTGTGTCCAACGTTTGCCCCCCTGCTTATTAACAAACCAGATCTGGAGTCTGGGGCCTTTTCAGGGATCTTGCACGCGAGCGCGTGCGTGTGTGTGTGTGTGTGTGTGTGTGTCATAGATTAAAGTACTGCTGAGAGTCCTTAGTTGTCCCTGTGCATGGACATGTTTTACTATGCTAATGCAGAGTGAGCGCTGTATATAGATCTCCCGCATCACACACACACACACACACACACAATCCCTGGGTTTGACTGCATGTCTTCCTGTACCAATCAGCATGGAAGGATGAAAGAAGGGTTCGCAGAGGAAAAGGCTCTGAATATGAAACAGATCTTTTCTATCAATCTCTCCCTTTTTTGTGTGTCCACGTTTCATTTTTCTTCTACGGTAATGTAGTGCATCTGTCTGTCTGTCTGTCTGTCTGTCTATCTGCCTGCCTGCTTGCCAGTCTGTCTGTCTGTCTGTCTGCCTACAGTATATATATATATATATATATATATATATATATATATATACCTGTATTGACTCCTCTTTTGCTTTTGTATATCCCTCCTAAAGTGTGTCATAGCGCCCCCTAGAAGGAGCAATGATTGTGTTAGGTGGAGGAGTAGAGAGAAGTGCCAGACAACACTCAGATGTGGGAGGGGCATGCACCCTTAACATTATAAACACGATTTTGTGTTGCTGGTTTTGAGAAGCTGCAGATGCAAATCAAGGACAGTGCCTTTAAACTGAGCAACTGTGTGCCCTTTCACCATATATTTGTATGGCAGTATATTATGTTGCACGCACTGCTCAGGTTAATGGAATACTAGGACCTCTATGGACAGGGTCACTGTTCCATTACTGGGTTCCAGTTGCTGCGTAGCGTGACTGGTTCACCCTCCAGGGTTCTGTCTTTCCTGTTGCCTTTACATAAATATGAATGAAGAACCATAGTTCAGCCAAGTACAATTTCATTAATTAGAACATGTCGAATGTCGAGAGCTCCTTTTACTCCATTGAACTACCTATCAAAACACTGCAGGCTACGTATGAGGCACATCATGGGCAATGGCAACTGTAACAGTGTACACATGTTAATACACATAATTGGAGGAACTCACGTGAAACTTGGTTTATGGTTGCAATATCTATAAACCAATATACGTATGTTCAAACCTGGTTTACAAACTTTTGTGAGCCACGGCCTCCAAAAAGGTACTTGTGATGCGACTTACAAAATATTTCTCACAACATCAAAACATAAAACATTAAAGGTATAGTCAGCGATTGTAAGCTAATACACATTTTGTCACATTATGCAAATATTTAGCTGCCTGACTAGGTGGCCATTCTCTATGCGTGCTGAAAAAATAATCTGGTGCTTCTACACAGCCTTAGCTCTGTACATAGTAACACAAACAAAGTGGTGCAAACCGCTCAAAATAGCAACACTATCCTAGCCTTTGCAATGCATTTTCAATGTGTGGGGTGGAGCTTCTGATGGAGCACCCTATGGCAAAACATTTATGGATATTATTTAAAGCATATACAAACAGATCAAATTTCTGAATAATTATTATTCTGTATTATAAAAAAATATTTGTGGCCTCCCAAAAACATCAGGGAAGGTAGGTGCAACCTTTGGAAAACATGGCCCGTTAGAATACGGTAAGTAAAGTATTACAGTAATGTCCTCAGACTACTCCCACATGGATAAACCAGCCCGGCCAGGACAAACAGGCTTTGAACAGACACGATTAAACCTGCCTCTTAGATAAGGCCACCATTAGGCAGGCTTGATTGTTCCATGACTACTGCAGCAGTAACTGAGACAGCACCTTGACGTTGTACCGGCAGCCCTTAGTATTTACAGCCCTCTCTTATTTGTACCTATGTGCTGTGCTGTTCGCCATGTGCCTGAGTAGTTATTGTGTGTGGGTCGGGGCATTTTAAATGAGCTATAAATGTTAAATCTGCCTGACATCTTCAGTATCCATTACTGTAGATAGCATGTTGAGGAGGAAACAGAGACCTGGAGAGGGAGTGAAACTCGTAGATGAATGAGATGGGATCAATAAAAGCAGAATGGAGGATTGATTCGGCTTCCAGATTAGTGCCTCGATTAGAGACAAATATGGAGTCTTATTCATATGACCTTAGCAGTGATAGTCTGAACTAAGTGGTCACAGTGTAGTTACCTTCAATACCCCATAGACACTAGATACTCCGAGAAAAGTCTGGGCTGGAGCTATTATGAAAGCTTGCAAAAGAAGAATTCTATGTATGGCTTCCTTTTTGACACTCTATGGATATTGCTTTCCGTCAATGTATAGCTATTGAAATAGCTATTATACTGTAGTTTCATTTAACCGTTCTAGCTGTTATTTGTCTGTTATGTTTTACTGCTGTCTTGAACCACACATACAGTAAAATCATTTATGGCCCGCTCCAAAAACAGACCATGCAAATGTAGGCAAATGCACAATGTGCAAGCCATTGTGTTATCTATAGGCTTATTGTACTTTGGGGCAAGAACCAGTCTGACGGGTAGAATGAAGGCCCTAAACCACTGACATATAAAAAACACACCAATTTTACTGTTCCTTTGAATTACTCTCTTGGAAACTATCCAACCTCACTCTGAGGCTGGCCAATGCCAAAACATGTTTGTATATAGTCTAAACCTGTGCAGATAATTGTCCCATAGGCACCTGTAAAGTTCTATATTGAAATTCTAATGCACATTCTTGTTTATTTGTTACAGCAAGATTTATATCAAACCAAGGGTTACACAAAGAAACTGCTCATATCTCTTATATGTAACACCCATCCATCCATTCATCTTCTCCCGCTTATCCGGAGTCGGGTCGCGGGGGCAGCAGCTCCAGCAACCCCCAACTGAAACGAGTCTTAATGCCGAGAATCCGTACACAGCTCACGCTTTGGGCATACATGGATTGGATTGCCGTTAAAAAGGACCCCCTCACCCCATACTCCTGCAGCACCTCCCACAGTATCTCCCGGGGGACCCGGTCATACGCCTTCTCCAGAT
>JAODTR010004700.1:2500-11873 GCA_025399935.1 Amblyopsis rosae | reverse complement strand
TTGTTAACCCCCCCCCCCCCCCCCCCCCCCCATCCCCTCCACACAGACACACACACACACATATCCCAAAAGTGAAAGGACACTGCTCGAATTGTGTGTGCAGTTGCCCTTGTGGTTGAGAGCAGCATCAGAATGGTTTTGGATTGAATGGTCTGAGTGCATGGCCTCTCCCACATTTGCACACGTCCCTACTCCTCCCCTCTCTCACTACAGAGTTCCTAGGCTCCTCCCCCTACAGCCACCCACAGCTTTACAGACAGTGTTTGAAACAGACATTCGGGATGCAAGACACAATAGACTCGCTTGTGTGAAGTGCAATTAAAGCAGGTCACCTTCAATATTCTGCTTGACCACTGCATTAACAGGCTATGGCCCCTGCTTCTGAGACAGTGGTCCCACTCTCATTCTGCTTGTGCGCATCTGCTTGTGTTCCTCTGCTTTTTTCCTTACTCTTTCTACACAAAAACTAGAGGTAAAAATCAGTGCAGAAGCCCTGTAACTATACAAGAGGACATCAGCGGCCGCCATAACCGCTCCAACACTAGCACTACTGCGATGCACTGGCATAAGAAAGGTGTTTACAAGGCCAGGCTCGTATTACTAGTGCAGTACACACCTACAGTAGCAGTTCCAGGAGAATCCCGCTGTGAGAGGAATGGGGAAAATAGCGTACCGCCATCAGGGGGGAACAGTGGGGTGTCTGCCTGGTCCGCTACTAGGGGGTGTATACTACTTTACTATGTAAAGTCAGCCATACTGTATGCAGCACTGAAGTCCGGTCAAGCCAGACTACCGATCAGGGAAACATAATCTAACCAGAAAGACAATGTGGTGACTAGATTTTGCGTTATTATGGTGCCAGTTGGGTGTATTTTTGGGCTTAACGGGACAGGATCAGAGAAATTGGCTCAGTGCTCTCGAGGTGCTTGAAATGACCTGTGACCCCCTCTCTCTATGTGTCAGTCAGAGGACAGAAGGTGTGAAAGGGAAAGGAAGCTTGTGAGGAAGAGAGAGAGAGAGGGAGGGAGAGAGAGAGAGAGAGAGATAGAGAGAGAGAGAGAGAGAGAGAGAGAGAGAAGGGGGGGGGTGACTGTTGCAAATGCCAATTTCCTGCCGTCATGGGGTCATGGCCATGAGCCGTCAGGAAGTGGGACGGAGCGTAAAGTAGAATCACAGAGGGATAATCTTCTCTGAGCTTGGGCGAGAGAGGGCAGGGGGCTCATTATGGGGAAATGAAAGGGGAGAGGTGGAGGAGAGAAGAGCCACGGCCCATTAGAGACACCTCAGCCACACATAATAGCAAGGACAGAGAGGAAGAGAGAGATAGGGGGGGGGGGGGGGGCAGTTATACACCCCTAGAAAAGGGGTTGAGAGTATATATCCTTTGCACACACACCAGCCAATTACCTGTATCTCCAAGTGCACAAGAACAAGAAAAGCAGTGACCCGGTCCAAACTGAAGACCCACAATCCTTGTCATTTCTTCCAGCAGTATTGCTGCTACAGTTTGTGTTAAGTGGGGCAAGTGGAGGAGTAAACAAGTAAAAAACCTGAAGTGTCTACTCTAAATCATTTGGCTAAAATTTGTTTTTAGTTTGCACATCATTGTTGTCACGGTGACCGATGTGAGAAAAAATGATTACAGCTTGCAGCTCTGCTGTAGAAAGGAAAAAACAGATTCACCAAAAGTATATGTACTGTAATATCAAAGAACTGTTTGTTCATTGTACCATTTCAGCCTTTGAAGTAAATGTATAGATATAATGTTTTGTTGATAAAATGAATAGTCTTTCCTCTACTACTAAAGAGTACGGTCTGTTCCACGGTTATTCTTCAAGATATAGTAAGTAATTCTGGAGAAAGTGTGTTGATATTTGATATTTGAACTCCCTTCAATGTCATAGGGTGTTCCCTTAGAAGAAGAGGCTAGGATATTGTTGTTGCGTGCAGCCATGCCCCACATTGTTACTATTTACAGAGACAGAGCTTTGTAAATGTACAGGATTATTTCAGCGCGCACAGAGAAAGGTAAAATAGCAGACTGCAAGGAGATATTTGGTGATTTTTACAAAATGTGTAATTGAGGCCTACTGTACAATCGCTTACTATACCTTTAAAATGTTTCCTCTTTTTATCCAGCTCTTCTCCAATCCAGTTAAAGCCCCTGAGTAATGCTGGTTCTTAGCAGCCACATATGTATATAATATATATGCACCATGTCATATCTGGTGTAACATCATCAGTGTTACAATTTACTAGGGTTAGTCGGTTGAGCATGGCTTTTCACCTTTCTTATTCTCTCACAAACACAGACATTTAGTGCTAAACTTGTAGCACATTCGTACATTTACAGTACTCTATTTCGACACCCTCCCCCAACCCCAGCGCCTACAAAAGGTGTTAGTATCCTGCAATTCACCTCATGTACAGCATAAACAAGTTATGCACTGCAATAAACACCAAATACTTAATAAGGGGGCCCGACCCCCACTGATTAACAACAGCTGTACACATGTTAGCCATACTAGAGTACACTCAGCCCTGAAAGAAAAGTAATTTTAAGCTACTGTAATGAGGAAGCAGGTATCTCTCCCAACCTCGCTTAGTCACTACAGCCAGCCGCCAGATATACCCTGTCCTCTCCCATTAAGGAAAACTCGATGACAGTGATCTCAAGAGCTGATGGCGGCAAATTGTGCAGAATTAGTCTGGGAAGGAGAAAAGGACCAGCAGCAAGAGTGATTGAGAAATGGAGCAAATACGAAAAGACCAAGAGAGGTGAAGAGAGAAAGCCATAACCGCAGAAGAACACAAGAGCACAAAAGCAGCGCTCTTATCCGGAGACCACACTGAGTAAAATGTCACCTTAATATCAGAGTAGACAGGCCAGCATCACGCTACCTTTCTGTCGCCATGGAAACGTGGTACAAACATGCTGCCACTTTGAGGGCAGAAAAAATATGTAGGTCCATTAAAGAGCCTTTAAGTATTAGAGGTCACCTACTACAAAACATACTTTATACTGATGCAGGGAATATATAAAACTTATAATACATCAAATTAGTTTTAATTAAGTTATTATTTACTGTATTTCTAATCAGCCTAATACTGTTTTTATTTTTGAATTTAACACATAATTGACTTTAAAAAAATATTTAAATAAATGTTTTTAGCATCAGAATGTTGATTGATTGTTGAACCTTACTTTAAAAAGAAGATACATATAAATAATATAATGTACAAAACCTCATAATCTGAAATACAGCTACATACATACAGGAGCGTAAACATGTTGCTGAGTAGTCCATCTACTACATTTACAACAAGGTTTTTGTGGAACAATGGAACATAATATAATGTAACGGACAATAAACCAGGCAGGGAAACAAGAAAAAGTAGGCTTAAGCAAGTTTCACCCTGTGAATTTCCATTCAACACATTTTCATTTTGGATTTTCATTTCTGCCGCAGCGTGTCACGGTGTTATTGTGGTCTTAATTGTGCATATTTTTGAAAAGCAGACATGCTGATTGGGTGAGATAAAGGTGGGTATTCCAATCGTATGTAAGCAAGCTTGACTGAAATGTACTAGCACCACCTCTATGACAAATACATTTAAAATTAGGGGTTCTAGACTGATTCTTGTGGCAAAATGAAACTGGAGATCAGGATGGTCTCACGAGGTTACAAGCAAATGTGCATATAAGATATTCTATAATTAGGTCTTATTATATATAACAAAGGTGCATATAAGATATTCTATAATTAGGTCTTATTATATATAACAAAGGTGCACATAAGATATTCTATATTTAGGTCTTATTATATACAACAAAGGTGCACATAAGATATTCTATATTTAGGTCTTATTATATATAACAAAGGTGCACATAAGATATTCTATATTTAGGTCTTATTATATATAACAAAGGTGCATATAAGATATTCTATAATTAGGTCTTATTATATATAACAAAGGTGCACATAAGATATTCTATATTTAGGTCTTATTATATACAACAAAGGTGCACATAAGATATTCTATATTTAGGTCTTATTATATATAACAAAGGTGCACATAAGATATTCTATATTTAGGTCTTATTATATATAACAAAGGTGCATATAAGATATTCTATAATTAGGTCTTATTATATATAACAAAGGTGCTAGTTATTCATATCTTTTTGCTTAGTTTTATGCTTCTTGGTAAATGAGGCAATGGCTCTTCTCAGTATGCTATGTGTGAACAATAAGCGAGCATAAAAACAATAGCCAAACACCAGCCAATACCAGATACAGACACAATGACGCACTGCCCCTCCATTGTCTTCATTAATGTAACGTCAGTGCAAGGTGATGAAGCAGGCCAGGTCAGGGTTAAAGGTACCTGCCGCACACCATTCATTCCCCAACATTGCCTACCCCCTTCTAAAAGGTTATTGAATTATTGCCACCTAGGCTGTCCAACCTCTGATCTCTCTCTCTCTCTCTCTCTCTCTCTCTCTCTTTCTCTCTCTCCGACACACACAAATATAGGCACTAGCAGGATGTGTGTGTTGTGTGCTGAGGGGGGGAGGTTATTGATGTCCTCTCTCACAAAGCCAAGGTCTAGGCCATGAATTGCCAGTGGCAGTCTCTCCACCAGCCTCATATATTAGCAGACTCAGATAAGAGGTGAAGGATAGCCGGCATTATGGGAAGAACAGCTCCAGCACATCACAGCCAACCCTCTCCAATGATCACAGGTCACGCGCACACACACACACACACACACACACAAACTCATCCGCAGTGCCTAATCTCCTCCCTGATAACAGTGTGTTCACACAACACACAACAGCATGAGCACATAAAACCTTATACCTTATTTCTTGTTGTGTTGAAGCAGCATGTGCACAAGGGCAGCCAGAAGAATCACCAAGATTAACCTTTGGTCGCACGCTGACCTAGAGGTCAAAGGGCACTGACTAGTGACAGACTCTAGTGACCGTAATCTTTTTTCTCAACCTCAATTGTCAACACAGTTCAAAGTTCAAGCTGCTGCCTTCACCAGTGGACACACAGCCCACAGCCCTCTGTAGTCATCAACGACCCCCATATAGCAACAGGCTGAACTGGGCATCCATGGCAACAGGAACATGGGAGCGGTTCACAGACAACATAAACAGAGATAGTGGCAGAGGTCCTGCATTGTCGTGCTGCATACAGCTTCCTGTGATTTCTGAGTGTGTCAGAGAGATGTTTCTCAGATTTCATAGGATAAAAGAAAAGACCATGACGTAAGAGGCTGTTTGAGGCTTACAGCAGAGAAAAAAAATTTTTTTTTATAAAATTAAGTGCACATTTTCAAATCAAATCAAGTTTGTCAACAACACTTATCATTTTATTTTGTATTTAATTGTAAGTGGCTTTAATGTAAATACTACACATACACAATACTACACACTATGCTATGCTAAGCAGGCATTACTGTGCATACTGTATCTGGTGCTACAATACATTTAGCAATGGAGTAAAACCAGAGTGACCGGGCCAAGGTGATGACAATGACATGACGGGGCAGGCCACTCTGAACCGAATCACAGGCCTCTCTCTTCAAATCACACTGTATCCCATGGAAGCAGACATCACAAACACTTCTATGGCAACACGGAGTGCCTCTCTCCTTGACTGGTCACACTGATTACGCCTTGATGTTCCCCACGCACGTGCATACGGACAAATAGTTCTGTGTGATGTAGTATGTGGATTAGCCTTGCTAACATTGTCAGTCTGGACAAAGGAGCTTTGCTGGTCGGGCACTTATGAGAGCCAGGCTCCTGCTTGTGATTATTACAGCTTGATGTGCTACGTATGTACAAGCTAGCAAGTCCACGAATAAACACCATGTGCACACGCACGCATGTACACACGCAATGCTGATCACCAGTGCCAAGCTCCTTCATTATTTAATCAGAGCCACTCTTTGCAGTGGCTACATTATTAAGGCCGTGTCTGTTCGCACAATCCCTCACTGAAAGGTGGTACAAGGCGTTTCCACTTTCACATTCAGCAGCACCCTTTACTGAGCCGTGCGTGCGCCCCGCTCTATTTCTCTCCATCCGTCTCCTCCCTCTCTCTTGGGGAAAGCTCTCGTGAAAGAAACATGGGAGATTAGGAGGCAGCAGGTTAGCTTAACTGATGTCTTACATACCTGACTAACAGCTTTGACGGGGAAGGAGCAAAAAACGTGGCCACTCTTGGAGCAAAGATTCTGTCTGGACCGAGAGCTCTCTCCCCCTCTGCGTTCCTCCATGTTAACACAGTGACAGATGGACAGAAGGGAGGACAGAGGGACAGACACACAGGCAGAGAACTCTAACAGACAGACAAATATTCCGGACGCAGATGAACACGCAGACAGACAGACACACTAAGGGACTATCACTTTAATTGGCTGATTCTGTTGAGCGGTAGGTCAGGATTCGGTCAGAAGTTTCGGGATTGACACTGAAGTCAACTGTATAAGTCATTACGTTTATGAAAAATAACAAAAACAACTGTTTCCCAGCCCAGAGTTCTGAAGCCTTTCGCCACAGCATCACACTGAATATGTCATATTATGTCTGAATATGTATATTCTCTCTGACTGGTGCCTTTTTATAAGCCGGTGTGTTTATTGTCTAGTCATAACACCAGTTGAGGAATGTGAGAGTGTGCTAATATACAGAACGTTCCAATGATATGTGGCCCACTTACTACAGGTTAGTGTGTAAATCAGAGTGCAAAACACACAACATTACACACTCAACACACACAACACTAACTAAGTACTAGAAGAATATCTAGTCCGTAATGGCGGACGGAGTGATCTGCCATCTGCAGCTTGCTGCCGGCCTGGTCTCCTCTGCTGACACAGAGGAGCAAGCCCTTCTCCCCCCGCCCTGCCCTGCCCAGAGAGGAGGCTCTCCCAGAAGGAGCACAGGTGGCGAGGGCTTGGCGGGCTCCGCCAACGCCAAGCGTGCGCTAGTGCCAACTGGCTGACAGGAGCCAGACACGCTCCCTCCACATCCAGCACAGATACATTGTGTGTGTGTGTGTGTGTGTGACGTACGCACCGAAGCGCGCGCGCACACACACACACACACACACACAGCAACTCACGGAGAAGGAAGGGAGTCCACGTCCACCCAATGGGCCAATGAAGCAGACAGTCATGAATAGGCATGAGGGTACACACACACACACACAGTCAACATACAGTACACCCACTCACATGCATGCACACACGGAAACACGCACAGAGACCAAGCACCCACGCATGTACACATAGACCCCCCCCCCCCCACACCCATTCACACATGCCACTGGCAGATGCCATTGTGCAGCATGTGTGTTCACCATATGCCAACTAGCACACACACACACACACACACACACACACAGTAATGCTGTCAAATAATTACTACACTATTTACAACTTACACTGCTCTGCTTACTACAAAAAAGTAGAAACTTGTGTCTCTTATACCGTAAACACACACACACGCGCACGCACACGCGCACACACACGCACACACACAACTAGACAAAGGTTGTCACCATCTCCGTGTTATGGCTTCATCACTCGTTAGGCCAAGTTGGCAAAGCCGTATTAGCACAGACACCTCTGTAGTCTTGGCCAAACACAGATCAATATGCAGGACCCACTGTCGCGACGAGAGCCGGCCAAAAACAAAATGTGTCTTGTGGTTTTCCTTGCGTACGCTTGTCTGATATGTGCCTGTGTGCGTGTGTGAGGTGTGTGCGTGCGTGTGTAAGTGTCTATATTGGGTGAGGTAATACAAATTCGATTAACTGTGCTAAGAGTCTCTAATTATAAAGCAGCCCTGGCTCCTCCAATCAAGGCAAACTGACAGGAACAGTTGTCTTGGCTTTCTCTGGAGACGTCCTTCTTTGATAAAGAGAGTGCTTCTGCTGTACGAGGGCGGAATACAACGTGTCACAATACCGTTATTCAACAAAGTCACATCTGACAACACGTCTACGTGAGGTAATATAAGATGGAGAGAGCTACGTTTGTCGCTTTATTAATTCATAAAGTACCCCCTCCTCTCTGGTACAACGGCACAAGAAGGCTGGTGAGTCCTGTGCCCCGAGAAGAAAAATGGTGACAGCAGATAAATACCCTCTGTGTAATTGTTAGGTATTCTGTCATACTCCGCTAATACAGAGCATCAAGGCTGCCCGTGTTTGACAGATGCATAAATGCAATTCATTTAACAAGCAAAGAGACAGACTGGTACTGTAGAAAGCCACAGAGTTAAGAGGACAGAAACATTTTAGCACACAGAAACAAAACGGTACTCTACATGCATACTGTAAAGAAACATGGTGTCCTGGAATAGTGTAGTAGAGTAAAATCTCTACAGCTCCGACAGGAATAAAGGAGTAATCCTTACCTTTCCTTTTGTTTCACATACATCATTCACCCTCTCCCATTTGTTCTCCTGCTCTTTCCTGCCCTTGTCACTGGGTGCCCTGGTTTTTTGCCTTAATTGTCTATCCTCTAACTAATCATCTATCATTCGTGCTTTTGCTCAAGGGCCACTTTTAATTTTCCTCTTTACAAAGCCTTTCACAATTTCTCTATTTTCCCTTTCCTATAGATTATACAGTAGAGGTACTTCATTAATAAGGAGCGTTTGCACCCAACAAACTGATAAAAGCATTTTAAATTCATTGGTTAAGCTCAAATGGCTCCCCCTTGCCACAAACATGCACACACAGCCCACAGCCACACACACACACACACACACACACACAAACAAACCATTCAGCGACAAACATGACATATGCCAGCACAGGCAGTGCTCACAGGATAACCGTTACAAAACTAACAGCGCTTAATGGCTTTCCGTGCCGTCGTGTTTCACTGTGGAGCCTCCTTCTATTTGTGTGCTTAGTCTTTTCTCTGTGAAACACCCCCGCTCTTGAGAGGGGTCCTGTTCAGGGCCAGCAGAATTGTGGCTGACCTTTCACCTCTGCTCGCTAATTACAGCTCCATGGAGACAGTTCAAGTGCCTGGTTGCCACACTACTGCGCAGAGCGCATTTGTGTGAGCATGTAGGCTACACACACACGCACGAGAGCACGCACGCACACACACATATGCACACGCGTGCACACACTCTAACACACACACACTAGATACATCTATACATGTATTTGTTTCACAAGCAAGAACCTGCACGCACGCACATGCACACCCTCACGTGCACACCCTGAGAGAGACTCACACACACAAAGATCGCCCCAGCTAGCTTGCTCAACCAAATCATTTAATTGGGGCCTCTTTTCAACCATCAATAGCATGACCCCAGGCTTCACAA
>JAODTR010004699.1:0-11873 GCA_025399935.1 Amblyopsis rosae | reverse complement strand
TTCACACTCGGCTGCGAACCGATCCAGTGAGTGCTGGAGGTCACGGGCCGATGATGCCATCAGGACCACATCATCTGAAGACAATATTGTGTGAAAATATTTGTTATGGGAAAACAATTTTACTAGCCAAATATTTTTATTATTTATCCATATAATATATCTCATTTTGGTTAATCACTGTCTAAAATGTTAATGAATCTTAAATGTAAACTGCTCAGGGAGAATAATTATTAAAGTAACTTATTGGAAAACATTTATGTATTTGAAAAGAAACTTGCATGCATAAAGCACTAGCTTGATGCATTAGGCTAACTCATAATTAGTACATATAATGGGACGCAAAAAAACGTCGCCAATATCCATTACCCATTCGGGTACAGTATCATGATAGAATACATATTGAGCAGCTATATACTTGATTTTATTTATTTATGCAACGTGGCAAATGGACTGTATGAGTCCTATTAAAACAGCAAAGAGCCAAATAGTTTTACAGTGCATACAGCCGGGCTGGGGTGTCAGTCCAATATCCTCTTGTCTGAGTTTTTCTTATCCACATTCCATTCATAAGTCCAGCTTTCTGTGAGCCCCAATGGAAACATTTACATGGCCTATTATTGTCTAATGGGGCCGTGTAATAAGTCCGGCGGTAAAAGAGACTCACAGAAAGGATGAAACGTTTTATCTCTTTATTTCTTAATTTACTGCTGCTGCCGACTGGGCAAATTACCTTCAGAGGTGTGTGAGGTGCGTGGGTGACCTCTGCAGTGCCATAATTGAAGTCTGCCGTGTCCCCCCCCCCCCGGCAGATGTGAGAACTGTGTAGACATGCTGTTCGTGCGCGGCTCGGGCAACTGCGTGCAGTGCGACACGCCCCTGAGGAAGAGCAACTTCCGCGTGCAGCTCTTCGAAGACCCCGCCGTGGACAAGGAGGTGGAGATCCGCAAGAAAGTGCTAAAGATGTGAGCTGTGTGTGTGTGCGTGTGCTGGTGGTAGGGGGGTGCCTCTGTGTGTTTGTGTGTGTTGACATGCCTCCTCCTGCTTCTTAAGCCACCTTTGTCTTTCTCATTACAGTGTTTGTTTTGTAGACAATGAGTCTCCCTAGGGGAGAAGTGGGGGGGCGGGGCAGGTTCAAACGGGGAAGGCTCTTTCCCTCTTTTCCTGCCAGATTTTTACTTCGCAGCCCCTCCCCTCTCTTTCTCTCTATCTCTCTGTCTTTCTCTCTCCTCTGTTCTTCTTTAATAGCCCCTTAATTGACATCTAATGCGTCTTCTATTAGGCATCCTGCTAGCCGTCTATTATAAATGGTTGATTTAATGGGCCCTATTAATGTCAGGGTATGTTTGCTTTTATCAGGTTTTACTGCTTGTATCATCCTCACCATCATCTTCATAGCTGTTCTCCCACCGCAGATACAACAAGAGAGATTTTGACTTCCCCAGCCTGCGAGAGTACAACGACTATCTGGAGAAGGTGGAGGAGATCGGTAGGAGCCCGGGCCGTGCCGGGGAGTCAGGCCTCGGGCCTCTGGGCGGGGTGGAGGCTGCAAGGGATGCTCACTTCCCGTGTATTGATTTCTCCCTGCCTCTGGCTGGCCGGCCGGCTGGCTGGCTGGCTGGCTGGCTGGCTGGCTGGCTGGCTGGCTGGCTGCGTGAGGGGGGATGTTTTCCAGACACCAGTGCCAGCCAGGGGCGTGGATCATATGGCCGTCCTGCCAACATTTACACTTCATCGTCTCTGGGACCCTGCGAGCTCATGCTCTGATGATTAGATATGATTAGATGTAATTAGATCAGATGGCCAATGACACATCAATAAATAAATAAAGAAATAAATCGGCGCACACACACAAGCATAGGCTCCCTGTTAGGTGAATACTTAGTGTAGCCAAAAGGTCAGCATCCACAGCCACAGGTCAATGAATTGTTCAGTCAAATGTAAAAAAAAAAAAAAACATACATACATACATACATACATACACAGAGAATATGTTTGGCCTGGGCAATATTACCAAAAGATTATATCGCAGTAAATGTAGCCTAATTATACTGTATATAAATATTCATTAAATTATTTGGGTTATTTTATATAAAAACATATACTAAACCATCTGTTAATGCCTATTTGATCTAATCCAGTGAATTGTACACCTAACCATTTAATACACCCATATCTCTACCCTACAGTCACGCAAAAAAACGTTCCCAGCCAGTGGGCAATGGCCACTGATGGTATATAAACAGCTCACAGTGGCAGATATGGTCATAGTGTATAGCACACCACTAGGTCAAGGTATTTATTGGAGAACATAATATTGTGTGCATGCGGCGGATCTCTTGGGACTTCAATATGTGTCTTGTGTTGTCTATGCAGTGTGTTATGTTGGCCATGCACAGTGTATAACGTGTGTTTGTGTGTGTGTGTGTTGTCCATGCACAGTGTACAACCTGACCAACAACATCGACGTGGAGAACACCAAGCAGGTAATGGAGCAGTACCAGAGGGACCACAGAGATCTCATCCAGAAAAACAAAGTTAAGCTGGTATGTGCTGTCACCCTGGAGTGGAGTATTGGTCACATTGCACACATTCTTCTATTACTACTACTAATAATAATGATATTATTATTATTATTGATGTGATATTATTATTAATAATAATGAAGAGACAATGTTAGACTTCATTAGTCTTTTGTAGGGATGTTGGATCTCTGCTTGTCCTTGTCTTGAGGTCAGAGCTGAGCAGACAGGCTGTGGAGAAAGGATTCAGTGTCCCGCTGAAACAAAGTACAACAGGGGTGCATGCCTGCGTGCGTGCGCACCAACACAGCTTCAGGCAGGCTGCCTTGCTTCAAGGACATTTTCTGTACACACTAGACCTCTCAACTGTCCTCATGCTCTCTCACCAGTGTGGGAGATCCGTAACAGATAAATCCTAGTTCCATATTCCATGTAACAATAATTTCTGGCCAAAAGTTGAATCTGAGGACCTCTGCTGCAAAGCCAGAATGATCTCTAAACCATGCCACACACCGTGTATGTCACGATAAAATCACCTTTACCTGTACCTTTACACTCCCTTTTACGATGTGAAGCCACGCATTAAGTGTATTTAGAGGCAGAGCTGTTTTGGTGTGAGTTTTGGCACCAACCCCGACTTCCTTGTGTTTTGTGGCCGTCTTACGCCTCTCCACAGCCGGCTGCGTTTACGTTCTCTCTTTTCAATTTTAGTCTTTTATGGTTCCCTTCTCTCTCGTCAGACACGCGAGCAGGAGGAGTTGGAGGAGCTGCTTCTGCTGGAGCAACAAGGAAGTGAGCAGCGGAGGCTGGAGACCCTGCAGGAGGAGCAGCGGCAGCTACAAGTCAAGAGGAAGAGCAAGCAGGCTCTGCTGGATGAACTGGTGAGTCACGTGCTGTTGTGACGTCAGTCAGTCAATAAATGGTCACCGGCTGGTTGTGGAAGATGTTAAATAAAACCCCAACATTGCGCTCAAGGCACCTTGGCTAAAATAAACTGCTAAATTATCAACTTGTATTGTTTATGGAGACAGGGCACATACAGTAGATTCCGTTGTATTAAGTTAAATATTATGTTTGTCACACTACATTTGTGTAGCAATAAAGAGTTGGTCAGAAGTTCTGCAGGCACAGAGGTCACTTATTTATAAGGGAAGAACGGCTTCAGTCACAGCTTAAGCCCAGCAGAAACGCTGGGATGCAAAGTCACGTGCCTTAGAACAGTGCCACTGACTGCAACAGGCACACTGCATGTTTAGGGCACACATAAACACACACTCACCCACCCAGGGGGTATTGCAGTGAGATCATTAGGAGCTTATTACTGGTCATCGTGTTGCAGGCCAAAGCCTCCTGGCTCCATTGTGTTGAGCTGAGGGCTTTGGAAGTGATTGTTCCTGCAGAGCAAGCTGCTGAAGGCCCATCACAGATAACAGGCTAAGCTGTGTGTGTGTGTGTGTGTGTGTGTTTGTTTAAGGCACAGGGTCTGTTGACCGTAGGCAGATGAGATCAACCACCAGCCCCCCCTCAGGGAAGTTCCCCAAGCTCTGACATCTGTAGGTCTTGATACATCTGGCAAGATAGCTCCCCATTCTCGCATGCACACACACACACACACACACAGATGTTTGTAAGACCTTAACCCAGTCTCTACAAAGATTTAAATGTACCATGGCTTAATTAATTATTGTATATACTGTATATGTCAGGAAGGATAAATAAAAGCTTCAACAGAAACTATTGTTGCATTAAAATATGAGCACAATATAATTTTTAATTACATTAGGAAAAATTTGACTGCCTTGCTTACGTTTACTTGAATCGATCAGCTGCGCTAAAATCACTGTGCTGTTTTTATGTTAGATGTTTCTTACCCATAGGGTCTTCACATTTGTTACATGTTTGAGTAGGTTTGTTTCAGTTAGGTTAGTTTGTATCAATGTCCTTATGGAGATGTGACCTCCAAATCGGAGAGGCGCACACACACCATTACGCAGCAATTCATAGTCTGTTTCATTCATTCCTATGCCAAGAACACCCCCCCCCCTTCCCCCGACCGCCCACTCCACCAAAACCACTCAGTCTTGTCCCGGTCGCGTTGTGTCTCGATGTTCTGAGACCTTCTGCGGCTTGGCAGCGTTCCACTGGAGCAAATTGAAACGTCTGACCTTGTTTTTTAATGGAGGTGAAGACTGGGCAGGACACTTTAAACGGTGTCCCCACGTTAACAAGGCTTGCATTAATGATATGGGTTTGATTCTGCACCCCCACCCCGCACCCCCTGTCCTTTCCAGGAGCGCTCCCAGCTTCCCGCCAGCATCCTGCTTGCCCAACACAAGGACCGTGCCACCCAGCTGGAGACGCAGATTGAGAAGCAGAAGCAAGCGGTCAAGCCTTCCACCGTATTTTCTACTGGTATCCGCATTGTGAGTAACCTACACTCTGGCTTAAGCTAGCTGTATCCTCATCGTGAGTAACCTACACTCTGGCTTAAGCTAGCTGTATCCTCATCGTGAGTAACCTACACACTGGCTTAAGATAGCTGTATCCTCATCGTGAGTAACCTACACACTGGCTTAAGTTAGCTGTATCCGCATTGTGAGTAACCTACACTCTGGCTTAAGCTAGCTGTATCCTCATTGTGAGTAACCTACACACTGGCTTAAGATAGCTGTATCCGCATTGTGAGTAACCTACACTGTGGCTTAAGATAGCTGTATCCTCATTGTGAGTAACCTACACACTGGCTTAAGTTAGCTGTATCCGCATTGTGAGTAACCTACACTCTGGCTTAAGATAGCTGTATCCTCATTGTGAGTAACCTACACACTGGCTTAAGTTAGCTGTATCCGCATTGTGAGTAACCTACACTCTGGCTTAAGCTAGCTGTATCCGCATTGTGAGTAACCTACACTCTGGCTTAAGCTAGCTGTATCCTCATCGTGAGTAACCTACACACTGGCTTAAACTAGCTGTATCCGCATTGTGAGTAACCTACACTCTGGCTAAAGCTAGCTGTATCCTCATCGTGAGTACCCTACACACTGGCTTAAGATAGCTGTATCCTCATTGTGAGTACCCTACACACTGGCTTAAGATAGCTGTATCCTCATTGTGAGTAACCTACACACTGGCTAAAGCTAGCTGCATCCTCATTGTGAGTAACCTACACACTGGCTTAAGATAGCTGTATCCTCATCGTGAGTACCCTCTACATTGGCTTAAGCTAGCTGCATCCTCATTGTGAGTAACCTATACACTGGCTTAAGATAGCTGTATCTTCGTCGTGAGTAACCTACACTCTGTCTTAAGATAGCTGTATCCTCATTGTGAGTAACATGCACTCTGTCTTAAGATAGCTGTATCCTCATTGTGAGTAACCTATACACTGGCTTAAGATAGCTGTATCTTCGTCGTGAGTAACCTACACTCTGGCTTAAGATAGCTGCATCCTCATTGTGAGTAACCTGCACTCTGTCTTAAGATAGCTGTATCCTCATTGTGAGTAACCTACACTCTGGCTTAAGATAGCTGTATTCTCATTGTGAGTAACCTACACTCTGGCTTAAGATAGCTGCATCCTCATTGTGAGTAACCTACACACTGGCTTAAGATAGCTGTATCCTCATTGTGAGTAACCTACACTCTGGCTTAAGCTAGCTGCATCCTCATTGTGAGTAACCTACACTCTGTCTTAAGTTAGCTGCATCCTCATTGTGAGTAACCTACACTCTGGCTTAAGTTAGCTGTATCTTCATCGTGAGTACCCTACACACTGTCTTAAGCTAGTTTCCCATCGCCACTGATGTTCAAACGCCCCCACACACCCCTCCCTTACACACACCCCCTCCCACACACACACACCCGTAGAGGGGTCGCTTGTCATGAGCGAGACAGATGTCAAATGGCAGGTTCTGTTCATTGGGCAGTCCTTCTCCAGGTGTAAGCATCGATGAGCTCATTGAAACACGAGAGCTTGTATAGCTTCATCTCTTCAGTACCACATGGCTGGCGCTGCTGCAATGATCCCGCGCAGACTTGGGCCACATGGCTGCACAGTTGTAGTGTATGCTGTGGGTGGCTGCTGGCTGGATTCAAGCTAGCTTCAGGGAGCTAATTGGGCTGGTGGAATGTTTGATTGGTTCAAAGCAAGGATGTTCCTGAGCGTTTAGCGCTGTCTTGCTGTGGCAACAGGCCCTCATCACCTCAGCGCTGTCATCGCATTCCTCCGGGCGTGCATGAGGGCTCCGGGCTGGGGCCGTGGGCACTCTGCTGGGACAGTCCATTTGGCTGTCGTTGTGCTTTTTTCCTCTCGTTTATTTTCATTTTATCACGGTGAGATAGGCCGTGTCATTGCTCCACAACTCCCAAGCCCTCATGCTTGCTACGCTGCTTTCTTCCCACACGGTGCAGTGGTGCGTGGGAAATGTGTTTGGCTGCTGCTCACCTAGACACCACTTGCAGCCAATCGGTGCTGGCCTTCTGACATACTCAACATATGGCTGCCTTGTTATGTAGGTGGGTGGGTGCTTGTCAGTGAAAAGTACAGTAAACTTTAAACAACCTCTTATTAAATAAATAATAATAATAATGATGATTATATACATTACATTCTGCCTTCATCCCTGTTCCTCGTTGGACCTTCCTGCTGATAACCCTGGGTGGTACTATAGCGTCTTTATATAGCGCTCAGTCAAGTCAGCTTTTCCCCTCCACCGCCGATGGAAACGGCTCCATCCAAATGGAGGAGATGGTTCCCAGTGTCTCTCCACTCGATGTGCAGCGCGATGGAGAGTCAGTCAGATTGTGTTGCTTTTGGCTTCCAGCATGGACTGTTCTATACCCCCCCCCTTTTCTCCTCATCCTCGCGGCCCCTCGGCTCCTCACGGTGGGGCACAGCTCTCCAACCAAACGCATCTCCTCCGCTCTGCGGGCGTGAGACTCTCGTCAGGGGAGCGCGCACGGTTTTGTATTTCCCTCCCGCCCTGGAGTCCGCTGGGCTGACTGCTGTTTGACTTGGTGGGCGTTCAGCATAGAGCGGCGCGTTCCTGCAGAGCTCTGGAATTCATTTATTTATCTGGTAGCCCCCTTCCCCCCCCCTTCCCTTCTTGTTCCAAGCAGCACTGCAGATCTCCCATCAGGAGGCAATAAAGAGAGCAAAGGTAAATAAGGCCTTCTTCATCCGCGTAAATGTGGAAATAGACTAGGCTGCACAATGCTTAATAGTCTACTGGTATAAACGGCTGTATTATTAACATACCGTGTGCATTGATATGTGAATTGCATGGATGAATGCGGGGGGCATGAATGGAGGGATTGACTCATCTGCAACCTCTGATCTCGCCGTTGAATGTCCCGGTGATGGACAAGCTTGTCAGTAGCACCCACCCGCCCCCGGGCATCAGCCAGCTGTCTCTGCCCCAGGCCAAGGTGAGCCGTCACTGGGAGAATGACACGTCTGTCTGTTTTTAGACCGGGAGGATGCCATGGCCGCCGCGGCTTCTGTCTTGATTTAAAGAGTGACCTAATGTCGCCTCTAGTCCGGTCATGGTGTTTACTGGCCAAAGTGTACGGGTCACCCTAGCCTGAACCACTGTGTTGGGTGTCTGGGTCCCGCTGGCCGTGCAGGTTTAATCCCAAAACGCTAGTTAGCCCTGTGGATACTTAGAGAGGGGGGAGAGGAGGGGGTGCTTCTGAAGTCCAGGTGTGATGTGAGGCAAGGTGAGATGGGCCTGGTCTTGCCTCTGGAATGGTCTGGAGTCACTCAGAGGAGTAATCCCTCACTTTGGAGGCACTCCATTGAGGAAAGGAACACGCTTGTGAGCGCACGTGTGCTCGCGCTCAAAGACAAAAGTCACTGTGCGCGCACACACACACACACATGCACAAACATGCACTTACTTTACCCACTCCGGGTAAACACCCTTTGAAGACCAAAGTGTCTTTTTCAAATAGACGCCCACAGGAATCAAAAGAGACTCTCCGTGCGTGGGAGGGAGAGAACTATTTACTGTTGAAAGCAGGCCGCTTGTTGTCGAACACACAAGACCGAGCCTTACTGCCAAACCTGTTGAAAAGGCGCTACTGAATTTACTTCCTCGTCATAGCGTCCAGGAATATCAACAGACAACACATGCGAGACCTCTGATTTTAGAGTGTTAATGTAATATATGTGTTTATTGTGTGAGCTGGGAGGCGGCAAGGGGGGGGCGGGGGGGGGGAATTGACAGCTGCCACAATGTCCATGTGACCTGTAGGGAATCTCTCCACCTTAATGTCCCTGTGACCTGTAGGGAATCTCTCCACCTTGGAGCCGCTTTCAGCGCCATCTTGAACACAAAGGGTTTTGAATCCACTGTCCACAGAGCAGCTGGCATACCTGACAAGGCTGACATGGGTACCTTAATGAGAGGGAGAGGCACGCGCACACACACACACGTGTAAACAGAGAACTCGTACACACACACTCAGCTAAATGCGGGTGGAAGGTTTATACCCAAACATAGATGTGCGGCTGTCTGACATAAGCCGGGTCTTCTCTAGATCCACTCTCATCTACACTTCTTTTGCGCCACCATAGGAAATGCAAACTGTAGTATACATCAGTGTGTGCACACACACACACTCTCTTGTGTATTTGCTCAGGTGCGTTTTGCTTGGTTGGGCTGTCCTCTGCAGTGACCTCTGCTAGGTAGAAAAGGGTGTGTTACCGTGGCGACTGTGGCGACTGGCTCTGCTGTGTTATGGGAGACTGGCTCAACCTGTTCTGCCTGGGAAGTGGTTTGGCACACGCCGAGACCTTCCCCATCCTCATTCAACATGTCTTTATCCTGACCTTATTTCATTCCCACACTCTTGCTTTGACAACCCTTTTTAAATGGTGGACGTGTGTGTAGTTAGGTGTGTGCGTGTGCGTGCGTGCGTGTGTGTGTGTGTGTGTTTCCAACACTGCTCTAACATGATTTTCATTCACTCTTGCCTCTCATGCCATTCACAGACTGAATACAGGGTTGTGTTATGTAGGAGAGGGCGTGACCTTTGCCCTTTGGCCTTTTGCTCCTTTACTGTTGGCACGCAGGCCGACCGCTTCTGGGGTCCGACCTGAGGGGTGGGGGGGTGTGAAGGAGTCGACCTCCCCCCCCCATCCCCCCCTCCCCGCCCTCCCCCACCCTGATTGGCACCAGCACATGTGGGCATTCGCACCACCGCCAACTGCCCCTGGCTTGGCCCCGTTAATGTCAGGGGGTGGGAGCCCCCAGCCCCCCTCATCCACGGGCAGGCAGCCGGGCCCGGCTCGGACCAGGCCAGGTCCGGCAGAAAAATGGGCAGTCAGCTTTAGGAGCTTTGCACTGGAGCAGCTGTCACACTAGTCAGGCAGTTATATTTAAACATGTAACCGTGAGGGGCAGCAGCTTGTACACTTGCTACTTGTGGCGGGGGGGGAACACAAAGCTCTTTATCCATACAGAAGCATTGGCAGTGCTAGGCCAGCAAGTGGCACGGATGGCAGGAGGCTGCTTCCTAACTTGGTGGATGAATCCCCCGCACGACGACCACTAGCCGTCTGTCCTCTTGCTGTAATCATCCCTTGGCCAATTAGCAGACGCAGGGCTGACTGTTGCGGTAGACCAGGGACGTGCTGGAGAACTGTGTGTGTGTGTGTGTGTGTGTGTGTACACGCGTGCATGGGTATTATTGTGGCTTTGCTGGAGGTGCTGATGGAGAGCTTTGTCCCTGGTGACCTCAAGTAGCCCCCCTTCTCCCCCGCAGAGCTGCAGAGTCAGAGGAGGATACGTTGGAGCAACGCTGAAGTGCGTACAGAGCACGCTGCATTGCTGTACGCGGTCCCGTTGGAATAGCAGTCCACTCTCCAGCGCAGTGCCAGTGATCCGAGCACAGCTGTTGGGCACAGCTGCTTCTCTGAACAGTGGAGAGTGAATGTGACTTCCCAGTTGAACCCCGCAAGCGAATCCTCTAAAAGGGCTTTGTGATTCACATCTGCAGTTTTGTGAATACTGCTAATCCGTACGTATTAGTTACTACTGTAGGGCTCCATTCAGAACACTACGGTGCACTTGTGTAACACAACGTGTGCCAAAAATTATACCAAACAAATAATTCTGTTATTACAAATGGTAAGGAATAGCTACTGCTAGGGCTCCTGATTACACCAATGTACATCTATATGAAAGTTACATTTAAATAATCAGTTTAAAAGCTTTATTAACAGCGTTGAATTATTGTTTTTGGCATGCTTTGTATAGCAATCTGAGGTAAGACGAAGAAGGACAAGCACCCCCCCTGCCTGCCGTGAAAAGCTACAGTTGTATTCCTGGCGTAGCAGTTACACTGACCAAGGCTGTTACTTTCTCAAAAAGTGTAAAAAACAAACAAAACATGGGCACGTTTTAAATTGTAAACGTGAGATAACATCACATGGCACAAGTGCCCCACACTCATTGGCCCCTGCAAGCACACCGGGCCGCTCTACCACAGACGTACCATAGCACGCTTTACATTGTACCTGTCGGAGCTGTTCGCCTGCTGTAGGATGCCACTGGATCGCTGGTATTCTGACCCCATATAGAACCGAGGCGGAGGTGTCTGGAGGATCAAGGAGATCGGGACGAGGGGGAACTCCCACTGGTTCAATGTGGTTTCCTCCAGTTATCCTCCCCCGCAGTTTTATTAAGACGGATGGTCCCCCGAGTTTGCTTTTAGTGTCATGGGGGATATGAAGAGAGTCTTAGCACCAGCACATATACACACACTTGCACTAGAAGTGCATACACGCAAACATAATGTTGCGTATGCGGTAACATGGGGCCCCGTAATGTTAAAAGCAGATGTTTGCGTTGGCCGACTCAGACTAGCTAAGGCCCTAGCTCTTGTAGCCTCTCTCTGCTCTACTGGGGCTCCCTGGGGGATCTCTTCTCCGGCCCCCTCTCTTGCCAGAGCGCTTGGGAAAACATCGACGTCCAGTAATCCACACAGGCTGTTAATAGGACACGATGAGTTCATGATTGAACGCTTCAACAGGTTTAGCATGTGGAGGAGGGGCCGGTCTGCTTACACTGGGTATAGCTCACACACAACTGCCGTTTTGTCGTCGGACCAGTGGACAACCAGTGGATAACCGTTGGTCTGGTTACCTACCTAGGTCGCGTCTGTTTGAGCCAATCAGGGCGAGTGGGAGGGCAATATCAAATTGTGCCCTCACAATAAGAATGAATGTTGAATTGTGTAACTGTAATGCGTGTATCATTACAGTCCTGCTATGTTTATTATATTAGCTTCTGTCTTTGTGTGTGTGTGTGTGTGTGTGTGTGTGGGGGGGGGGGGTTAATCCATTGTTTA
>JAODTR010004698.1:0-11874 GCA_025399935.1 Amblyopsis rosae | reverse complement strand
TCCCCTGCTGGAGCTGCTGCCCCCGCGACCCGACTCTGGATAAGCGGATGAGGATGGATGGATGGATGGATGGATACACACACTCATCACATCTGCTGTGAGGAGACTATTCAAAAGACATCACATTTGCAATACATGTTAATCTAAGATTCTATAGGAGGAGAAAAGGCTGGGAGTTTTAACTTACCTTATAAATCACCTGAAATATTGTCACTGCAACGAAGATACGATTGAGCAGTCAGCATTGGCTCACACACACAGACTAATATTTGTGTATGTGCTACATAAAATGTGGATTACGGTATTTGGAGTAATTTATTCCATTTAATCCACATATATTTAGTGTACATTTACTGTAAATGGTCATTTAATACAGCAATATTCACAACTTCTTTCTTTAGGATGTAACCCTGTACAACTATCTGTAACGTTCCACATTCTGTGTCTTGTCGTCTTTTCTGCAAGAATTCTGTCATGATTATGTCTGGAATTTGATCTCTGTTTTAACAAACTTGTTTTTTATTCTCACCACAGGCACACAGGACATTGTGTTTGGCGAGGTTGACCGCTGAGACGAAGTGTGTGTGTGGGGGGGGGGGGGCGTTGGTTCCTTTTTTCTGTCAAAGTGATCTTCCGCTGTCATTTTGTTTCTCAGTATGTGTTTCTCCAAATGATTTAACTGTAGGGATGCTTATAATCTCAAATGTACAACGCCTAAATAAACCTAATATTTTATGACCATAAGCCAAAGTTTTGTCTTCTCTATGCACTGTTTATTTCTGTATTTACTTTACCTCAAAGCATGGGCACACATACCAACCACAGACTAGATACTGTTTTTCCTCTATTTTGATGTTTGAGGGGGAGTGGTCTGATCAAATCTGAGAGCACTGGACTGCTCGCTCTGACCACAACTTCCCCTGTCTGAGGATACGCAACGCCCGGGCTTCACTAGAATTGAAGACGAGACACGTAGCCACCAGCCTTTATTTCCTCTGCGCTGTCAGTTGCCAGCAGGCCTTTTTCTCTGTTCATTTGTCTGTTGACGTTCTTATATTGTGGCTATGTTGGGCAGAAGCCCATTACTTGCAATTCTTCCTCTATGGTTGAATTTTGACACAGTTGGTGAGTACTAATATGCATTGATTATTTTTATGGTTTGTGGTGGTGGGGGGTGCAGTAATAACATTTCAAGGTTGTTCTAATGTTAATAATTGAGAGTGAATAATGCTTTGACATCATTGTCATGTAATTAGTGATGTTGAAAGGATTCAATAAGTTGTCCGCAGCCAACTGTCTCTAGCTCAGTTGAGATATCTTGGGACAAACTGCCTTCAAGATGAGGTTGTCCTGAACAGCCAAGAACAATGTCAGCCGGTGTTATGGTGACACTGGTGAAATGGTGAATTTAATTATCATTTGGAATTACATCATTTGAATTTTATGTTCTCACTCTTAGTTTGACTTATTTATTATAATTTCAATGAGTTTCTAATTTGGTTCTCTGTGGTTTTGGGGACTACTACAGTAGCAGTCACAAATTCCTAAGTAGCTGCTGAAAAAGCTGACCTCACTGGCTACAGATCCATTTCTGAGAAATGGTGGCTAGGCAAATACGTGGCTAGCCTTTAACGTACATTGCTTCCTTGTTTAGTACCTGAGCAAAAACAGTATTTTAGAATGATACATTTGCACTAGTTAATGGTGACATTCTTGAACCTTGAACAACAAAAATGTAAGATTTAATAAATCAATTTTGTTATTGTATTAATGGGTGTCTATGCAAACATAATGTGACTTCACTGTAGCCTATGTCATTTATAATCAGGACAAGATTAAACATTTAACTTAACATGTTCAATTCTGTTCAATCGTGTTCATTAGCTGCAATATCCAATACAGCAAATGGTTGTCATTCAAGTTTACCAATTGGACCCCACAGCACTAGGCTTTTTCACCCACACAGGGACTTCTTTCTCACTATTGACGCACTACTGGCAGCCATTGACTAAAGATATACCTTGGTTTGTCTTAGTTGGAAACGTCACAATTGTTTGGTTTGGTTTGAAACTCCAAACTAATGCCCTTCTCCCACCATTGGGCAGAGCGGTCTGTTCTTTAGTGTTAGATCACATATTAGTCAGCAGCATAGCTGACTGAGCTGTGCTCATTGCTGCCAAGCTACTGGAGCCAAGCAGATTTGGGCCTGCTCAGTGCTTGGATGGGAGAGCTGCTGATAGAGGTGTTTATGACTGAGCAGTAACACATCCTGCGGTCTGTGGATCCCAATGCCCCAGTGCAGTGCTGTCAATAAGTGCTATCTTTTGGATCAGATGTAAAACTGGTCATTAAAAGATGTTCACCCTCCCCACTGAATAGTTTGTGTATGTTGAGCGTGCTGGTGCTCTTTCTGGCTACTGTAGAACCATCCAGGTGGGCCTCCCATGAAATGTAAAGCGCTTCGACTGTTGTGATGCAAGCCAATAGCCACACATTACCTATTCTACTGTAAAACACAATAAAACAAATATACATGGGACATGCGTGTCAAGCATCCACAGAAGGCTGCCTATACTGTAGCCCAGGCCTCATCAGATACTGCCCCCCACTATGTTTCTGTGAAGTACATTTGCTGAGCGATATAGCAAGTGAAGAGGATATTTTAAAAATGTCATTGCAGAGAGAGCTGAAGTCACTTTATTATAAAGACACACATCAAGGAATATTTAATGAAGTAGTAATTGCAGCTTACATGTCACTTACAAGCCATAAGGGAATGTGTTGTACCATTGAATGCATGTCTGAGTGGGTTTTTATGTTTTTATTTTTATTTATTTATGCTATTGATATATTTTATTATCCTCTCTGGCACTGAACATGGATTGCACTTAATTTTGTTGTACTGAGTACAATGACCATAAAGACATTCTATTTAGCATTTGTGTTAATTTGGCAAAGAAATTGTGTTCCACTGTTGTACATAAATATTAGACCATACTAATACAGTTACTGGACATACTTATGTAGGTTCTTTAGAGTTTAGAAATGAGCTGCGGAAACCAGGAGATCCAAAATTAGATAGTATGATGCAATGCTCCATTACTTATCAAGCACTGCTACTTTCTACTTTACTTAAAGTTTCAAAAAATAATGCCTCTGCAAAACTATAACGCTGTCAATGTGTCAGGCATTTCCATATAGTTTGCCATTTTACACAGCTTCACAAGTTTAAGAAAGTAGACACTGTCTTTTTGTGATTAAATAATATATTCAGATCTTTATAATGCCATACTATTAATTTCAGCAATTTTCTCACATCTATGTATTCACATTTTCTTCCTATTGGTTTTATTTCTAGACTATCTGTTTAACTTACTTTTTCATTTCTTTGTTTCTATTTTTAGTTTTTCTGTTTCTGGAGATGTGTAGGCGCAATTATCGGAAACTTTTTTTTTGCTGGTAAAAACACATTACAAAACATTTTTTTCTTACGCAATTATATTCTGTTTTACAAATGAAGTCAACTTTGAGGGGCATTTTAAAATAGATTAATAAAATCCTTTGCGTTCCTTAGCAAATACAATATGGTACACCATCTCATTCAACAACATTCTGTGAATACTGTGTATGTTTTGGGATGTATGTATCATACAACATTTGCACTATACATTTATTAGGGATTATTGCATAGGGGCAGTCTTTTAAAGATCACTTTTGAAAATAGTCAGTTTTTGGCATTTTATTCACTACTATGTTTCCTTTTCTTAGCGGCTCTTGCAGAGCCTGAAATCTGTTATATCCTGGATGGTATTCTGTTCACGTACGGAATTATCCTGACTGCCCTTTACTGCAGAATCAAGGTAGAGATGGTCCAGCTCTTGCCTTAAAGCTCCATGTGTGGCCCCCCAAAACATCTTTATTACTTTCCATTTGGCTCCAGTAGAAACCGTAACCATCATATCAAGTGCTAATTATTACATATCTGATCCAGTATCACATCCAATAGAGCAACCCTTCCACACCCATTAAAATGTACAGTACAGTGTACATTTTGCTCTTATGTTAAAACTGTTCTCTATGATCTAGCAACAGAGGTACCATAATATGAATGTGATTGTTTTCTCTTTCTCTCTCTTACTCTCTCCCTGCAGTTTCTTCAGTATAGAGATAACCAAGCGGCAGCCAAAACTGTGAGAACACTGTACATGCACACACATGCGCAGGTCGCAGACGCACAAACACATATATACTGTACATGCTATTGTAAGGCGAGGTGTTGCCCTTACAGGCATTACACTACAAATACCATAAACCATATGTCTGTAGACAAAAATGTGCATATGCATTCACTGAACACAATTACTTTACATAAGTAAGTACAGTCCATGTCAGTGAGTGGAGCTTTTCAACAGTGACAAGTAATGTACATTTTTGTGTTTTTTGGTCCTTCCTCTTAACTGAGCGAGCTATTCACTGAGTTATCTATAGTACTGTATTTCGCTTTCCCTTTGGGGAAGTGAGTGAGGGGTTAACATTTTGTGTCTAATTTTGTGTTTTGTGTTGTCTCTGACAGAAGGTAGAGGGTGTCTATATGGTGAGTTAACCATACCTTTATTTATGTATTTCTAACTTTTATATGTGAACGGTTCAGAGACATTGACCAAATGTATTGCAATCCATCTCTAAGTTCCCACCAGCTGAAGAGGTGATATTCTAACACAGAACTTGGTCAGAGATGTACAGTAACCTTAGCTATCATATTGGGAGTGCTGAATGATAATGCAATAGGCCGTTGTGGTGTAGAATAATGTCATTAGCAGGTGTACTTACAGTATATGGAAAATGTCAGTGCGCTCATTATATTACAGTTTGCTTTTCTTTATTTCAGGATTTGAATCCACATGCTTCAGACACATATGAAACCATTGGCACCAAAAAGGGAAATGTGAACAAATAATTTTTTATGTAGCATTTCATAATTTCCACTTCCAATTCAGCAGTGGTTTTACCCAACAGGGAACAGACGATCCATGTGCCTGTACAGATATGCTTTTCTGCTGCCTCAATGTTGTAACCTTCCTATACAAATTGATTTCCTTGTTGTGTGTAATCTCTACTGGCTATGTTATATTGCTGGAATATTTAACTCTGCATTTATCTCATGCCAAGCAACTATTTAAAAGCTTAGACATGCTGTAATATATTTCAATAATAAATGTTGTTTGTTTGTGGTAAATCGCTCTGTTTTTGGGTCATGAGCTTGAACATTAGGCTATAGGCCTATACGCCTACTGTATTTTTTCACCAAAGCCTCAAGAGACCGTGAAACCAAACAGAAAACGCCTTGATATTGTACCCTAAAATGGTTCTCTATCCACCACAGGATGGCAACAGTGAGGCAAATTCAGCATGCTGAGTCTTTCCACACAGCCTAGGCTACACTACTGCTTAATTAAATTACAGCAACACGTGGCTGGCGCTAAAATGTATAACTTTAAATTAAAGTAAGACAGAGATTCTTATGTGTGGAAGAGGTCACTTGTTGCCGTGATCCTTTTGCCATGCTAGGTCCTTTCTAGCCTCTTATAGCATTACTGTTAAGGATCTCTGTTATTTTTGATAGTTCCTTCAAACTTGATAAACAAAATTAATTCAAAATTGAATTGGCTTCTTCCAGTTAAGTCTTTTAGCAAAGGTTAAGGTGTAGCCTATCTTTCTCCAAAAGATTTTGAGTAAGTTATCCATGCATTTATTACGTCCCAGCTAGACTACTGTAATTCCTTATAGGCTTACATTGGGCCCAGATCAGTAGCCTATACCCTAAAGAGACCCCAGCGAGTACAAAATGCTGTCTCTCGCCTTTTAACTGGCATAAGAAAACAGGAGCACTCTTCATTGGCTTCCTGAACGTTACAGTATTTATTTCTTTGTTTTCGTCTAAATGGTTTGGCTCTTCTATCTGGCCCAACTCCTACTTACTCCAGTAAGATTACTGAGGTAAACTAATCAGTTTCTTGGATGTCCCTAGAGCCACGCTTAAAACTAAAGGGGTCAGACTTTGTTGTGGCTACCACGATCCTCTGGAATAGCCTAACATTGCACATTCAAGCTGTGAACACCTTATGTTCTTTTAAGTTGTTGCTAAAGCCTCACCTTTTTGATCTGAGTTTGGCATCTGATCTGATATGTTCTTCTGTGCTGTTGTTGTTTTAAATTTCATTTTGTGCATCTCCTGTGAAGCACTTTGGCCGACTATGGTTGTTTTAAAGGGTAATAAGGTAATAGGTCTACACTTTTTGTCAAATTAAACTATTATCTCCTCGCATTTCGCTATCTTAATGTTCTCTGTGCATGTTGAAAAAAAATACTCTGATAAATCTACATAGCCCTGGCTCCGTAAATAGTAACATAAACAAAGTGGCGAACACCGCTCATATCAACAAAGCCGTAGCATTACACTGCTTCACAATGCATTTTGACGCACGAGGTGCTTATGCGGAGGACCGCATATCGATAATCTTTTCATTTGAGCTCAAATTTACAGCAAGAACAATTGACCCTGCCTTTAAATGTGGTATAAATAAACTTGACATTGACTGACACACACACACACGCGCACACACACACACACACACACATGCACACACACACACACACACACACACACACATATATATACCCTTTCTTAAGAGATGTGGCCAATCAGTCAAACTGTCAAAATCATTTACTGGGCCCATTGCTTGAAGACATGTCATACATGTTGCTGGCCTCAGAGGTTAAAACATGTTCATGACGTGTCATACATGTAGCTGGCATCAGAGGTTAAAACATGATCATGACGTTTGTATGACATGTCATACATGTAGCTGGCCTCAGCGGTTAAAACATGATAAACTTTTTTTTTGTATGCTTTCTGGATTCAGTTCTAATTGGTTACAAATATGCTGGGCAACAGCAATGAATGGGAAAACATGTAAGTTTGTGTAGGGCACTTGACTAGCAGACACAATATAAAGTCAAGAACCTGTACAAGAGACTATATAGCCTACTGTACAGTATATTATACAGGATAGGCCTACAATAACCCTGTGAAATAATTGAAAGAAAAAAAAGTGACAAAACTCTGGCAACTGTTAATCAGTTTAATGGAAAGTGCTAAATGTAGCATTATTTACATATATGTCCAGACATATTAACATGTACGCTGTTGTCACGATTGGTATTGTAATGTCAATCAGCTGTTTCAACATGTTCACATACTGTAGGTTTTGCCTATACTATTACAGACCTATGCTGCAGACATTTAAACTATTATCGGTTGAACTGACAGGCAAGCCATGGATATGCCTAAAAGGCTATAGGGGCCTATTAGAGGCCTTACATGTAAACTATTTTAAACGGAAGATGCAATTAACAAAAGGTATCCCAATTAAAACAGCATATTATAGGTACAGTGGGTCTAGGTAAATGCTTCCAAACAGGGATGTATGGGGAGATCAAGTTTCTTATATCTAAGTAGAATATGTCTAGGTCTACCTTGAAACTAGGTGTGCATTTCAGTTTTTCCACCTGCTTGTCCTGTGTGCCAGAGCAAGTAAAGGCTAGAAAATAACTGTCATGTTGCTTTAACCAAACTGGAAAGGTGAGTTTTTGAGACAGACACACACACAAATACACACACACACACACACACACACACAGAGAGAGAAATAGAGAGAGAGAGAGACTTTGTGACAGGTGTAGCACAGGTAGTAACACCAAAACATAGGCCTATGATGATAGATTTTTACAAGCATAAACAAAACAAATGTGTTCCAGTTCCAAACCCTGTAAAAAGATTCTAAGAACTAATTACTGCGAGGAACTTCATACCTGACGTGGAAACGGAATTATTCTCTGAAACATTGGGATTTCGTAACAGACAGCAGTCGGGTATGTAGGCATCAGCCTACCTCGACCTTCTATCTTGGACTGATGAAGAAGTGTCTCAAGGGTTAAATAGACCCAGGTCGTCAAGTAGAAAGTCTACTCATCGTCTGGATTCGTACAGAGACCGGTTAAGAATGACAAACGGGCTGTCACCGTGTATTTTACTAGTTGGGATAATTGGTAAGGAGGATATAACTTGAATATAAGCTACTGCAGCCTATCGCGTTTGCGTGACATTTGTATGGGTTCATGTTTTAGAACTTCTTAGATTGGAGGGGGTGTTACATGGAAATATATATTTTAAGTCGATAGCATAGATGTATAAGAGAAAGTCGGCCGGGTAAATTTCTGGCGTTGGTAAACTGTGTTGTTGAAAATGTGGCGCGTTTAGGCGCTTACCACATTATTTGCATAATTATGCTATACGGAACAGCCTACAACCATGGGCAGATGCTTTTTTAGAGCAGTGCTTAAAGAATAAACACTTGCTTTGCTCACTGATATTTCAGGAAAAACAGGTCGTTGTTGGGTGCATTGGTTCCCCATGTCTGTCTGTGATTGGTTGGCTGCATGCGTCTGTCTAGTTTGTGTAGACCTGAGGTTTTCAAGGTTTTTCAGGCCAACTTCCTTGGTTGATAGAAACATGTCAGAGGGCTGTTAATAAATGTACATATACAACCCCCTTTTAACCGGATCATCAATAATGTGTAGGGCAGCCATTGGCTATATTATCATTTTACTGTATAATTAAAAGTTTTATCCGTTTTTAGTCCAAAATAATTGACAGATTCATATATTTATAGCAACATTATATATGTAAAGTGTATTTTTTGACATATTATTCTTAGGTATAAAAACAGTTTGGAAACTTTAAGGACCCCCTAGGTGTCACAGACCCTGATGTTGGCTGCATGTAGTGTGTGTGTAGCCTAGGCCTATGCAAAAAAGGCTAGCCTACATATACTGTAGGTAACAGAACTATGTGTCATTTATGTTTACTGTACAAGGCCAATGCTGACTAATTCAGTTGCTAGACTGTGTATTATTTTCTAGGATATTGGTCCGGGTTAGTCAGCGAGTGTATTTGGCTGTAATGTGCAGGATATACATAAATACACTGTTAGGACCAGCTAGAGAAGTATTCAGCATTAAAGGAAGATGTCATGGCATGAATGATAGCAGACGTCAGTGTGGGAGTGTCGTTCCAGGTGGCACCAGGAAGATTCCATGCTTTAATTAAGATCATGAGTGACACCACACCCATGAACACACTTCTAACATGTAAAAACACCACTGTGTGATTAATACACAATAACGTGAATCTGTGAATCACAATGCTCTGCACGTCATTATAAATGTTGACATAATATAGTTAGTGACTCAGTGTTTTATTAGAACTTTGTTGAGAAATGTTTTTTTGTAAGCTACAATAAGCTTTATTTGTTATTGTTAATTGTAAGGTATTAATCGACAGTATCACAATTAAAATGCATTTAAAGGACAGACAATATAGTGTACAGTGTACACAATGTCATTATTTTTTTTTCTGGGTTTTTATCTTGCGCTGTATTCACACATGTTGGCTTGCTTTAGCGCTAACATTGTATGTCCATTTAAATAGCTGTCTTGCGTGCAGACATCAGGCCTGTTTGACTTTATCCTTCCACCCAAACAACTAACACCCTCTACAAACTAGAGCTAGAACTAGTTAAACAACATAGCTTCATCTTTGCTCAACTAATCTCTAGACATGTTTTTTTTTCACCCCTCTTTCTCCTATCATTGTCTTTCTGTGTACTTGAATTCCATCTCCCCATGTTATCTCCTCTAAAATAATTTGAAGGATTTCAATTGCACAACGTTATGATGTGTACTGTTGAGTCACTGAAAGGAAAACAACATTTGCTACACAACAATAGAGAGACAATATTCACTCACTGCCATTACAGTACCATTGCAATGCTGTGAATGTTTTGCAGCATTTGCAAATCTACCCTGTTTTTGGGGCTTGGTTATGGGTACAGTCAGCTATTCTAAGATAGCTGCCGATGTATGCTGAAAAATCTATTTCTACACAGCCCTGGCTATGTCAATGTAAACATAAACAAAGGGGTGCAGACCACAATACTGCAACACTGTAGCCATGGCAATGTTTCCAATGTGTGGGTCAGAGCTTCTGAAGGAAGCTATGGCTAAGCTATGGCTTTGAAGGGAGAGGTGTTTTTGTTTTGTTTTTGTTTTGATCAAGTTCAAATATTAACAAGCTTTCTTGTGACTGACTATAGATGTAAAGCAATGTGCTATATTTAACTATATGCCTTACATAGTATCCTATGTATACATTATTGTATAGGGGGAGCAATTAAAATGGGACAATCAAATACTAGTACACTTACATAAACGTATATGTTATTGTGCTGCTCTGCTCTTAACTTTCCTGCTCGTAGTTGCAATGGTACAAGGGGATTTCGTCGAGCCCCCTCCCTCCTTCTCGATGCGTACCCTAGCGGAGGAGAAGACTATTCTGCCCTGTCGCTTTGAGCTGGAGGCCAATATGACGCAGGTGGTGCAGGTCAGCTGGTACAAGGTGAACCAGGATGGGAAAAAGGATCAGATTATGACCGCTCACTACACCCACGGACATACAGGTAGTGTACAGGAACGTGACCAAGATATGATCTCTGTCGAACTGGTGTTAGGTTCCTAGCCTATATCAGGCTGCTTATGGTGTCACCTTGGTGCTTTAATTGATGGTTAGCGTAAAGTCATGGTTATACATTCTTGACCAAGAGTGAATTAAATAGATATTACCGGTACTCCTGATATGGATTTGTGGGAGACATTTAACAGCATTTTTAGTAAAACTCTGTATAAAATTCAATCATAGGTCAAATATATGAATATTGTGTTATATTGAAATATTTTTTTATTGTTCAGACTTTGCAGAGGCATGCCCTCTAATATATTTCAATTGATTTGGCGATGCTGACTAATTTAGTCTTTCATCACTCATCCCTTGATTTCATTATGCTTTCGTCTCTCCCATCCTCTTCTTGTCTTGTTTAACAGCATTTGGGTCGTGGTCGAGTCGTGTGAGCTTCTTAAGCAACACGCCTACCGTTGACTCATCTCTGGTCCTGCATAGCACAGAGGGGTCTGATGAGGGCACTTTTATCTGCCAAATTATCACCTTTCCCTCTGGGAACTTGGAACGACCGCTGTCACTCACTGTGTGGAGTAAGTCTCTCCTTCTGTATAGTATTCCATATAAGTCCCTCTGTCTGTAATATTTACATCTGCACATACAGTAGAATGACTGAATGTGTATATTATATGGAAATTCATTATGAAAAGGTGTTTTGTTCAAAGAAATATAATCTTTGCCAAATTTAAAGTATACAGTACTTCTGGATAAGTGTTAAACATGAACATTACGAACATAATTATGAACATTAGGGATGGGACGATATATGATTATATTGTTTATCGCGATAAAAAATAATCGTATCATGGTGAAAGTCCATTCATATATCCTCATATATCCACACTTAAGTATGAATATTTTTACAAGGGACTTGAAACTGCATAGCTCACTTGTACAGTCCAATTGTATTGATTTACTAATAGTTTTATTAGCCTGCATATGTCCAGTCATTCACCATCATGGCTGAATGCTCGGCTTGCCCATTTGTCCCCCACATAAAAAAAAGACCTCTCCGGGAACCATCACCTTATCGTGGTGGAGAGGTTTGTGTGTCCCAATGATCCTGAGAGCTGTGTTGTCTGGAGCCTTGTGCTCCTGCTAGGGTCTCCCAAGGCAAAGTGGTCTCAGGGGAGGGGCCAGACAAAGAATGGTTCAGAAGACCCTTATGAAAGATAAATCAAGAGGAGAGGTTACCCTGCCCGGAGGAAGCCCGGGGCCCCCGTCTGGAGCCAGGCCCAGAG
>JAODTR010004696.1:0-11874 GCA_025399935.1 Amblyopsis rosae | reverse complement strand
AGTTGTATGAATATGGATATCATCTGAAAGAGACATGTACTATTAACTGCTACTGGAATAAACATCTGGCACTTCCTTCACTGATTTGTTGTCCAGTAATTTATAAATTACCTGTTCAAATCTACAAAGTACACCATTTAGCAAAACTGCTAAAATGGATGGAATCTAACACAAGGCACGCTACTTTACCCACATACTTTACGATCTACCAAGTGTGTTGTGATTCTTGTTAAAATGGCGCAATATTTTGTAGCGACAGTAGTAGGTTACAATATTAAAAGGTTCCGTGTTTTAGTATAACTACTTCTCTCCCTGGTTCCCTTGTCGAATCCTTTACACTGGAATATTTAGTCAGCCAGTCTACTACCCGTGTCTTTCTTGTCTGCCCTTAAAATTACAATAATATTGTTTATCGCAATTATTTCTGGTACAATATATCGACCAACAAAAAACTTATTGGTGACAGGCCTACTTATAATACACAAACAGTTTCATAACTTTAAGAATGACAATGTGTAATAACATGTATTCTCTTAGAATTGCCTAGGCTATGTTTTTCCATGCCTTGAAATAAGTTTACTCTCCATGAGTGAGTTCCTCGTTGGTCTCACTACTCTCCATTCACTGCGAGTATGCTTACTCATTTGATCTTCATTAAAAGAAAACAAATGGTAGCACAATTAAGAGAAAAGGCCCTTTCAGACAGAAATCGACAGCGGCACCACTGTGCTCTGAAACCTATTCATTCCTATGGCTTGCGTCACACATAAGCGGTGTTGCACTACGCCGACCAAGGGGCGGGGGCGCATGAATTCGTGCAGCAGTGACCAATGTTTGTTGCATTCTTATTCAGGAAATTTTTATATTAATATCCCAAATTATTAACAAATGATTCACAAACATAAAATGGGTTTAACTAAGAGATCTGCTAAAAAGATTTGTTTTTTTTTATGCTTATAACACTAGAAAAATATATTTTAATTGCTTCGCAGGGCCTTTAGCTAGCGGGAGTCTTCAAACTCCGGTATTGTGCCTCTTCATTGTCTAGAGACACGGCGAGCTGTGTCCTGTCTGAAGGGCCTGGACAAATCTGCGCTCAACTCTGCTAGCACAGTGAATGTCAAGTCTTGTCTGAAATTGCCTAAATGCAGAAAATAGAGGCTTAATATTATGTGTTGCACCAACAGACCATTTCTGTCTGCCCCGCTAGGATCACTACTATGATTGGACCGATAAACGATACTATCGCCCATTGCCGATGGCTAACAGACATCACGATGTTGAGCAGGCATTTTGATTAAAAAAAAAAAGTTGACAAAAAGTGTCAAACCACCGACTATAAATATCTACTGAAACTTTGAGTGCAATATACTGTTAGGTGACTAAGCTACTCGCCTCGTGTTCCTCTCTCTCTCAAACACACGCACAGACGCATGCACCTGAAGCCCAATGCACACCTGCGGTATATGACACGCATCAAGACAGATACCTCTATTGTTCGCCGGCTTGAAGCGTTTCGACACACGATGACTCGTCGCCCAGCTAGACAATACGGCACGTTTCTATTCCCCCGTGTCGACGTGCCTGAAAACAGGAGATAATATGCAGTTTTGTACATACAACATCTGCTTCTGTTGTAGTGCGACTGCTTTGTTTCTCTTGTTATGCTATACGCTATCGACTAATGCTTATGGTAGCTTATCTTCCTACTATGTTGTTGTTCTGCTGCTATCAAAACAATCTTAACTGCTCAGATCATTAAATTAGCAAGGTAGAAATAACATATAGTCAACTATTTGCTTATTTATAGGGTGAGAATCTCTGCTATCCGTGAGGAACTCTGAGTAGAGCCGCTGCTCCTTTGAATCGAAATGATCCAGTTTAGGTGGTACGGGCATCTAATAAGGATGGGTGCCTCCCTTGAGAGGTGTTCCAGACACGTCCAGGTGGGATGAGGCCTTGTGGAAGACCCAGGACTAGGTGGAGAGATTATAACTCCACACTGGCCTGGGACCGTCTCGGGATCCCCCAGTTAGAGCTTGCTAATGTGGGTCGGGAAAGAGGAGTTTGGGGTACCTTGCTGGAGCTGCTGCCCCTGCAACCCGACTCCGGATAAGTGGGTGAAGATGGCTGGATGGATGGATTTGCTTTGTCTGCCAATGTGAGCAGACGTGTTTCCTATTGCTCTGCTTATCTGCCGGCCTGCTTGCTTGCTGCCTCCCCCCACATACTTAAATAAGAAATATACCTTTCTGGGATTTTAAGCCATCACCACACAAGCTGGAAATTCAATACATTTGATTATATTTTTTACCAGTCTCTGAAAGCCTATATCGAAACAAAGACATCGAGCTGCCCGGACTGTAGTCGACTGGCTGAGAAAATAATGCTCCTGAAAAAGACGATTGAAACACTTCATGAAATCAGTGAGTGAAAAATTTATTGACTCTGTAGCAGCTGCTGTACTAGCTGAGCCACCAAAGGCTACTGGACAGACTAGAGGTCTTCATGGGTCCAACAAAAAGCGTTTTTCACCCGAGATCCGTTCCGACCGGACCTCGACGACAAACAGACCGGTACCGTAAAAGTACAGTGTACTTTTCTTTTTAACGGACCCATACTCGTTCAGGTCCAAAAGACCCCCTGAGTACCAAAAGAATATAACCTTAAAAATGTAATCATAGCGTTAACTGTAGCAACACAATGTTGACATCGATAGTCAAGGAATAGTGCAGAAAGTTCACTGAGGAACGCACAGGTTCCCACACTCACACTGCCGTTAAATGATGAAAGGAAGTTTTGAGATTTGAGTTAATAATTTAGACCAACGGACGCCAAGGCTGGACATATCCAACGGACGCCAAGGCTGGACATATTCGATGTTTCAATTTGTAATTCTTATCACGGCAAGTAATAGTATAATAAGTTGCTTATATGTTCAGGGGCGCTTATGATAGTATAGCTCACCGGCGCCAAGTGCACCTGCTGTTTCGTCAAACCATGTCAAAAACATGCTGTTTTCATTTTCAACATTTTGTAATTTCTTCTTTTTATATATTAAGCTACATATAATAATTACATATATTTATAAATTAATTGCCGGGTCCAGTTGGTAAATCGCATTTACCCTAGAATCATAGCATTTATGTCAGACCCGACCCAGATCCGAGATGAACACTCAAAAATTGGACCCGGTCGGATTCCAGAATTTCAGGTCTCGGAGGACACATGAAGACCTTGAGTTTTATGAATGGAATTGCATCTAATGTGGAATTAGCTGACTTGGCTGTCACGCTACCCTGGCTATGTCCCAACGCCACTGGATTAACCATAGAGGACCTTACAGGGCGCCAGACTAACTTTTTTCCAAAGGCTAGTGGACTAGAGGTCTTCACAGGTGCAAAAAATTGGATCCGATCCAAATTTAACCAAAGCGTTTTTCACCCGACCCGATTTGCATAAATTAACACACAAATTGAGATCCGTTCTGACCAGACCCGACGACAAACAGACATTGTTGCTCCTTACTGAAAATGTTTAGGAGCACCAGCACAAACGTTAGGCACACCACTAATCGATGCATCGCAGCTCATTCATATTTTTCCATTGTTTCCTCTGTTATTTTTGGCAGCAATTCTAGATTTAGTCTTAGTTTTAGTCTTTAGACGAAATAAAAAAATTGTTTTAGTCAAGTTTTAGTCATTTTCATTGTAAATTGGCTAAGTCTATTTTTGTCAATGAAAATAGAAAAGCATTTTCGTCAACGAAAAGTAATTACATTTTAGTCAACTTTTAGTCAAAATGTTTTCTCTAAACAAATGCAAAAAGTCAAGTATGGCCTTTTGTATGCAGATGGTATGGTAGCATAGTCGACAGTCAAGCTATAACCCTTTATTCAGCCTGGTAGGACAATTTGACAAGTTATTTTGTCCTTTCAAATTCATTCATTCATTCATTGAACCTGGAAGGCAATTAAGGTAACGGGGCAACTAAGGTCATGGGGCAGACGGCTAGCTTGCACTAGGCTCTATTGTTCCTGGCCCTGAGTGCACCGGCCAGACAGCAAACACAGAACGCGCTGGATCTTCCATGCTGCACCGCTGAATGTAATTGCTGTTTCCACAACGCTACTGGAGCATTACAGCAGACTATTTGTATTTTGCTCTTTCCGTACTATACCCAGGATCACAGAGGGTCTGCTACTGATGGTGTATATACTTTATCCCTACTGATCCCCTGACAGAGGGTTTTCTAACCAGCTACTGTCAGCAGATGCCATTTAGCCGTCATCTGCCTTTTCCACTCGATTACCGTTCACTACCACAAGCCAGAAACTCTTTGCATCATATATGCTCCTTACCAGTGCAATTCCACTGTTGAATTGTAACCACTGTCAACCTCAAGCTAGGCTATCTTACATCGATTTTTAGCCGTACTAGCTGGCCTCATTTTAACTGACTTCACAACACAACTTTATTTTTTTCAACCATGCAATCGGCTGGTTGAATTACTGTAGCACTTCGTCCATCCTACTGCTAGGAGGACATAATATAACTACTTTGTTAATCAGCAAGGCCTTAGCCTTCAATCATTTTACTCATATCATGTGTGTGTGGGTGTATATATATGCATATATGTTGCTGTTTTAATCCACATATAATTGCAATTTTACTATTTTTTTTAACCTTCATCATCACACCTCCTTGTAGACTCTTCTGCTTCCATCACTCTCACATAGATCTCCCATTCGTTCCCCCTCCTATGATGTCAGAGACCTCATCCAACTTAGCATTTGTATCCTGTGATTCAACCTCCTTTACCATTACATTACACCTAGGCTCACCTCTACTGAGAACTCATCTTACTTCATCCTCAGTTGCCCATGTTACCCTCAATATATCTTACCATGCTCGGAAGTCCACTCCCTTGATCAACTCCTGTCATCGATCCAAGCGGCCAGTCCTCAAAGCCTTTAGCCAAATTATTGTCCTTCTCCTGTGCTCCTCAGGAGACATTGAGCTAAACCCTGGCCCTGTTATTGTGAATACTATCCCTAGCACCCAAGCGCTTCCATTCACTGAATTCTGCAATCTTAAAAGCTTGTTTTTTTACAGATTAATATTAGAAATTTGCTCCCTAAATTAGATTCAGTCACAGCCTTTGAACACTCAGCCAATCCTGATAGCCTAGCCCTGTCTGAATCCTGGGTCAAGAAGTCTATAAAAAATACAGAAATAACTATTCCTAACTATAATGTCTTCCATCAAGACAGATCTACTAAAGCTGGAGGTGTAGTCATCTATTGCAGAGATGGTCTGCAGAGCTCAGTAATTTTATCTGTTCCCAAAATATTTGAGCTCCTTTTATTATAAATGATTCTCTCTAAAAGGAAGTTTCTCGTTGTGGCTGCCTGTTACAAAACCCCCTCAGCTCCAAGCAATACCCTGGACAGCATATTGCCCCCCATCTATCATCAGAATTCTTGCTGTTAGGGGACTTAAATTGTGACATGATCAGTTCACCAGGCTCCCAACTTAACACAAATCATCAATGAACTAGGTTCAACCTCAAATCTGTAAACAAAGGCACCCTCATTGACATCATCCTGACTAACTTACCCTCTAAATACACATCCGCTGTTTACAGCCAGGATCTCAGCGATCACTGCCTTATTGCCTGCACCCGTAATGGATCCATTACCAAACGACCACCACTCATCAGTATTAGACGCTGCCTAAAGCATTTCTAAAAGAACTGGCCCTGGTTACCTGGGAGAACATCAACCTTGTCCCGTCTGTAGACGTTAATAATAATAATAATAATAATAATAATTTTATTTGGGACGCCTTTCTAAATACTCAAGGACATCTTACATTTCAAATACATAGATATAAAATAGTTGGCTGAAATATACATATTATACTAATAGAAATATATACAAAATAAAAGAGCAGCTGAAGGCCCGAGCCCCCATGGTAGAGAGGTGGAATGGGGGGGTGACGAGAAGTCCTGTAGAGGAGTGAAGAGATCGGGAGGGAATATATGGCAGGATAAGGTCAGAGAGGTTGGAGGGAGCCAGATTGTGGAGGGCCTTGTATGTGAGGAGAATCTTGAAGTTTATGCAGAATTTTATAGGAAGCCAATGTAAGACAATGTTTGTGAGGATTTCAGTTGGACGAATTGTTGGCGGTCTGAGAGATAAGAGGAGAACCAGGATAGTGCAACTCCTTAAATACCAATGCCAGACAGACGTTCCAGGAGGAGTGGGTGAGAGATGGTGTCAAAGGCTGCAAAATGCAGGCAAGATGCCTGGTTGTTCTTCAAAAATGAATTATTCACTGTCCTAAATAGACATGCTCCACTTAAAAAGTTTAGAACTAAGAACAGAATTAGCCCTTGTTCACTCAAGACCTGACCGTCCTCAACCAGCACAAAAACAAATTGTGGCGCACTGCACTGCAACTGCAGCTTCAAACTATCCCCATGACGTGCAACTGTTCAAGGAATTTAGAAACCTGTACACACAGGCAGTTAGGGAAACAAAGAGTAGCTACATCAAGCAGAAATTTCTACAATGTAGTACTAAGTCCAAAAGCTATTGGGACACTGTAAAATCTATGGAGAATAAAAGCCCTTCCGCCCAGTTGCCTACCACAACTGGCATGTAACCATTGTCACCACTAACAAATCCTTAATATTGGAGAACTGTAAAAAGCATTTCACCGAGGCTGGCCGTGCTTTTCACCTTGCTACCCCCGCCTCAGTCAGCAGCTCTGCAGCTCCCACAGCTACATGCCCGAATACCCCCTACCCCAGTGTCCCCTTCATTAACAGCCCCCCACGTCTCTTTCACTTCTATCCAGACAGTCAACGTTTTAAGAGAGTTGAATAATCTTGACTCCTTTAAATCAGCCGGGCTTGACAATCTCAACCCATCCTTTCTAAAACTATCCGCAAACATTATTGCCGCCCCCATCACTGTCCTGTTTAACATGCCTCTCTCTTCCTTAGGAATCCCTAGAGAGTGTCTCTCTTTTCAAAGGGGGAGACACTAATAGACCCTAACTGTTATAGACCCATATCCATCCTACCATGTCTTTCTAAAATATTAGAAAGTCTATTAAACAAACAAATAACCAACCATCTTGAGTCTCATTGCACCTTTTCCGCTATGCAATCTGGCTTCCGTTCTGGTCATGGCTGCACCACGGCCTCGCTTAAAGTGTTAAACGACATCATAGTTGCACTCGATAAAAACACTACTGTGTTTCCATCTTCATTTACGTTTCTGAGGCCATTAAGTCGGTCAACCACTCCATTCTTATCGGAAGACTCAAATGCCTCGGTTTCTCACAAGGTTGCCTTGCCTGGTTTACTAACTACTTCTCAAATAGAATCCAATGTGTCAAATCAGAGGGCATGCTCTCTGGACCTATGGCTGTCTCCATGGGGGTACCACAGGGTTCGATCCTCGGGCCAACCTTATTCTTATTGTATATAAACGATGTAGCCCTTGCTGCTGGAGACTCTCTAATCCATCTCTATGCTTATGACACTATTCTGTATACATCTGGCCCTTCAATAGATACTGTACTTTGGTGGAATCTGGGTGTTTTCTCTTAACACCAGTTCCAGCGTGTTTGTTTATGGAGTTGAAGTAGGAGGAAACAATGTGTCCAAGTTTAACAAATCAGCTTTAATGTACATCACAGATACAATGACAGAGCTCTGGACCACTTCTTCTCCCTGACCTATAACATACAATATGGTCAGTTCAAGAAGTCTGGTTCCTGCCTCTCCCTCTGCCCATTGGTAATATTCTAGACAGTGTTTTCCCTATCTGATCTTTGAGTGTCGTTGGCCCTCTCTCCCAATCCTTGTGCCCCACGCCATTTCTCTCCTCCTTCTGGGCATCGCTGCTGGGGAAGGTATCTGTGAACACACTCTTCACGCCTCCACATCATGCCTATCTTTTGTTTGCTGGTAGTTTGTAAGTCAGAGTGCTGTCCCCATCTGTTTCCCTGCTCTCTGCTGACTCAGCACTTTGTTACGCATAAGACATCTAATTCCTACAATAATGTGACACACAATACCTCTATAAGGATATCTAAACTGTTAAGCATAATCTTTAGTCCCCGGTTGATGACTACCTCTCATCCTTAGTTGCCAAACAGAGCCGACGTCACCGAGACCAAACGTGCCACACACTTGACCTTGAGAGATAGCTGACTCCACTAGTTTTTCCTGTCCTGTTCACTTTTAAGCAATAACATAGCACCCTCTTAAGCCCTTATAATATTTAATATATATCTAAAATATAATATCTAAAATGTGAAGCACAATTTTCTACAATTCCCCCTTTTGGTCTCATGAAAATGAGACCAATACTAATCCCTTCAAGATCAATACAGTTCAATAAAATCAGCACGCCTACAGGCACATCTGGGTGTCCCCAGGGCCACCGCTCTGACCGAGCTGTGAAAGCTGGTAGGGGGAGGGAAGTTGTTTTTCCTTTTTCTATACGCTCGCACAGGGACTGGTGCTGAATTATGACACATCAGTGTTTCTTATCTGTTCCAAAGTTCAGCTGGGCGGTCCGCAGCGGCACACTGCAAGAGGAAGAATAAGAGGGAGGGCGAAAGACACAACCCAAAACACTCTGCGCAACACACTGTTCCCCACTGAGAATAGCTACTCCCATGGACTATTGGCGCCAGCTATAGAATGTTGCATGTGAGAAATAATATCAGTAATATTTTTATGATTGTCAGGCAGATGAAAACAATATGTCGTTACCAGCATTTTGCAGACCTCTCCTCTTCGAAGGGCCAATGTAGTTCCTGCTCCAATCAGTACTGCCTATCCGTATTGGCACCTGGGCTGCCTTCAGCACCCATGGGATACACTTGGTACCTGTGCTGACGGTTGCCGGGTATCAGCGAACATTCCACCCATTTGGGCAAGACATGATATGCCGTAGGCCACAGCTCTGTATCACTCCCGTATGGCCTCTCTCACTGGTCAGTCTGAAAGGGACAGGTGTACTCCCACACAATGTCATTAGCCAATTTAGATGAGCAGGAAGGCCTTAACAAATTATACATGAATAAATTCACATAAGGACACCTACCTCCCTCCCGTTGGCAGGGAGGCATGATGTCTCAGCCTGTTTCATGGGCACATGGAATCCCATGCTGGACTCCTTTATAGTATTATTATCAATACAAGTGAAATATCCTTTAACTTTCCATTCAAATGTTTGTCATTAGACTGCCCAAGTGGAGTAGCTGCATTATATCTTTTGAAATAACACATCTCACCATTACCCCCACCATCCATCTTCTAAGTGGGCTGAAGTTAAAGGTGTAGTCTGGGAAGGGGATAGAGCACAAGCAATGTTAGCACCACATTTACATTGTCTAAAAGTGAATCTAAATCAATGGCTTCTCCTTCCTCTAATGTGTTTCTGGCAAGATTTTATTAGGTGTTAGCTTCTGTACATGTTTTTTCAACTCTTTATAGATATTGCTTGCATGTTTTTCTATAGCACACCAAAATTGTCCTGCATCTGCATTAGTGACATTCCTCATGCTGATAAGATGTTTGTGTGTGTGCTACAAGGTTGCAATAGATTTCTGCATCTGTGCTTTAATCAACCCTAGAACTAAGAGTCTAAAAAGAGCCCCGATTATGCTCACACCTAAATCTCTGGTGATCAGTTGGTTTCTTCTGCGGGCTTGAGACCTGCGTCAAACCTCTTTAAACCCAGATGCTTCCACACCAGATGTTGTGCTTGCAATAATGTGTCTCATCCCCCCCCCCTTTAATTTATATTGTGTGTGTGTGTGTGTCAACAGAGGAGGAAGGTAAAGCTGGCCTATGTCGTAGTATGCTTGACGAATCTCTTAATTCCTCCACTTCTGTGTCAAATTAATCTTTAGTATCAAAAATTGTGACCTCGCTTGGTGCGGTCACTACTACCACTGTTTTCCACCTTGGGCTTCTAGCTACCCGATTCAGATATTGTTTTTATTCAGATAGATTAGTTTCAACGGCATTCGATTTTCAACTTGTAGCAGTAGACATTCTCTTCTCTGCAACTAAAGCAATAATATGACTTGTTTTCTTTTTCTTCTTTTTTCTTTTTCTACTGTGTTAAATACAGGCATACATTTCTTGTTAATCTAAGTAAATTATTAACCCATATGAGATAAATACCTTATTTCATACATCCCCCCTTTTGACACACGCCTTGGCGTATGTGTCAATACATATTCGGAGAATGTATTTACCTTTAGGGCACACATAACTGCTGTCTAAGTTTTGTACTGCTCCTTCAGCCTGCCAATAGATTTTCTTTTTTCCTTTTTTTTTCTTTTTTTTTTGTGTAGCTGCATTGCTTTAAGAAGGATCAAAGTTTTGCTGACCTGTCTGCATTGCCCACCGATCTTGAACACAGCCCTGTATGTGGGGAGATTAACTGTGTCTGAAGATTTTCAAATTACCATCCCCTTTCTCAATTGAACTGCAATTACATGGAGTACATTATGTGTGATTCTTTATTTATTTTTATTTTATTTATTTATTATATGCTATAGGTGCACCCAGTTTCTCCTGTTAAATAAAAATATAGGCTATTGTTATAAAATATTGAATGATATCATGCTATTGCAACACATTGGGCGCCTCTGTGCGCTCTCGCAGGTGCAAACTGCTTCCCCAGATGTTATGTTTCTGTGTGTTGTGTGTCTGACCTTTGGTTTTGTTCCAGCTTTGTCTCGCTCCCTGGCTTCTTAGTTAATTGTCTCATTCATTAATCAGACCTTGTGTTGTATTAAGTTTTCCTTTGTTCGTCGAGTCCGTCACCCTGGTGCATCCTGACCCTCTATTCGGTTTTCCTACCTGCACCTACTATAGGCTATAATAGACAGCGTTTTCTTGTCTGGCCATAGATTATGCCTGTCTTGTGGAATTACTGCTTGTTTGCCGATCGCCTTTGCCTGTCTTTGTTGTTACCTCTCCTCGCCGCATTAATAAACCTGTTGAACTACAACCTTGTTTCGCTTCCTCTCGCTTGCCTCGCACCGTAACAGGATTAATGTTTCGCCAAATTCTGGCTTATTCGTTGAGTTGTATTTTGGTTTCCTTCTGGCTGTTAGTCATCTACATTAAATGCCGAGTGAAGGCTCGTAGCCAGCTACATTAAATGCAAAGTGAAATCTCATAGCCAGCTACATTAAATGCAGAGTGAAGGCTCGTTCGTGCATTCCCTTGTATTTGCGTCTTCGTCTGCGCATGCTGTCATTACCCCAACAAGGTTACGGCTAATAGCTATTCTTGGCACCAACTTACGTTACCCCTAATGAAAATGTTGCACTTATTCATTAGCCTAGTTATTTTATTTAGCCTTGCTATATTTTTTAACAAATCCTACTCAGGTGTTATACCACTCTTGTTAATACAGTAGTTACATTGACAGACAATTTATTGTATGAGAATGTGCATTTAATAAATTACAATGGCATAGCCTTTCAACAATATAAATAGTATAGCCTTAATACAACAGACTGGTAGCCCATCATAAGTGATGCTACATAAAAAATTACAATGTTAATTTAATAAATGGCTGGTACAGCATTTCAACAAATGCAAATTTCTGAGGTGGTGTGTCGTAGCTGATGCTGTGGAAATGGAGTCCAGTTTTCAAAGTGCTGCATCTTAAAGTCCATTGTGCCATTGATGTTGTACCTAGGAACATACAAAACTAATACGAGATCAATGAGATCAAGATGAGACGGCAGGCCTCAAATCTCTATTTTAAATGCTTGCTAACTTCGAGCTCAAATCAAAACAATATTCCTGCGCGGCGCCGCT
>JAODTR010004695.1:0-11876 GCA_025399935.1 Amblyopsis rosae | reverse complement strand
GTCCCTTGCTGAAGCTGCTGCCCCCGCGACCCGACTCCGGATAAGCGGATGAAGATGGATGGATGGATGGATGGGATCTGATAGAGTGATAAGCAGATAGTGAGTGGAAACCCCCTCATACATGCCATGCACTGTGCTTCTGTTCAAAGCAAAGTGAATGTACCAATAACCCTGAATGTGAAATTTAAAAGGCAAAGCCTTCATTTCAGATGGAAGTGTACAATACTATACATTGACATAACATTTTGCTTGTTTTTCTTCAAAATTATCACTTTAGTTTGTTCATTATTAATAGCCAAATACCCATTGGACACTAAATATTGAAACTATAATGTTGTGTGTTCTTTATTTCTTTGTCAGAGGGCCTCGCGGTCGATTCATCGCACAACATTGGCAGATAAAACTGTCTGTCCTAGGAGCACACTGGATATGAAAGCACCTAGAATATCGCTCTGCGGTAGCTATTACTATGGCACTGCTAAAATGGCAAACACCACAGGATATCAAATTAGAAGCATTTGGAAATACAGAGGAGAATTCTGCATCTATGAAAAAAGAAAAAGACATTGCTCTGATTAGTGAATATAGCAGTGTAAAAAATACAACTAACACTCCCATAGAACAAAATGCAGAAGAAATGTTCAGTTACATGGTGTTGCCAACACAGACGACCCCTCATGGTCATCACAGGAAGTGTGGCCTGGTGGCTGGTCTAGGTCAGGAACAGTCAGACAGACAGACAGACAGACAGACAGCCAGGCAGGCAGGCAGGCAGGCAGGCAGGCAGGCAGGCAGGTAGGCAGGCAGGCAGTGCATTGTGTACAGTGTCTTAGTCGTGTCGCCTGGCCAACTGGCCTGGGTCTCAGCCTCACAGAGGCAACTTAACCCTTCATCAAAACTGAACCTGAAGTCCACTTGCAAAACCCAAAATGAGAGAACGCTTGTTGAGATGACATGAGAAGCCCCTTTTCCATTTCATGACCCTAGAGGATTCAAATATTTATTATTTTACATCCCAAAGACCTTACCATATTTGCATATTACAATTTCTCCCCTCAAACATTTCCCTTGTTGATACTCCCTCAATAAAGCATCGTCCCACAGGGTGAGAAGGAGGTGGTCTCACCACCCTGGTTCACATTGCGAAGCTGATAGTGATTCTGAAGAAAACAAAGGAGGTTCAGCTGGTCATCTTGTCAGATCCTCGCATCACACCTTAGTCCTCTGATGTCACAGTGTGCTTGTCCATTGGCATGTGAAAACAGTTCACACAAGCTTGTTTTCCTCCAGATAACAAGTAATTGTGAGTTTAAAAAAAAAAAAAATCCACTAGTGTGAGACTCTGGGGTGTCATGGAAACGCAGTGGGAATAGCAGCTGGACCAATGCTCCAAAATGGCACCCAGAGCAGGTAAGTCTCTGGTTAAGTCAGTAGACGCTCAGAACGTGTCCCCCCCATTTCAGCCTGCAGTCAAGCCGTCAGTGTGTGCCTCTGGAAGGCTGCTCTTGGTGGGGGTCCTCCCGTCTGTGGGCTGGGGGGCCCTTGGTCATAACGGCTTGTCCATCACTGTAACTCCTAACACACACACAGTTTTATTATTTATCATTATTATAATTTCTATTTATTTATTTTATAGACAAAAGGGTGTTGTTGTCCACACCACTTTGTGTTCCTATTTAGAGTCAAGGCTGTGTAGAAACCAGAGTATGTGACTGGAGCGAGGAGCGTTATTTGAGCGGGCGAGAAGGCTATCCCCTCAATCTATCGCTCAATCACCGCTCCGATCTTGGCGAATAACCGGTCACATCATAGTCTATTTGAAATGACACTGTAGGCCTCTTTTCATCCATTCATGCTGTTAATAAACTGCATTATTACATTATAATAAAAATAGAAAAGCCTTCAACATACATGTTAGGCCTATATCATCACAGAATTCTACGGGTTTGTTTGAATTATGACAACAAAAATGAATGGGGCGAATTTAGAGCGGTAATTTTGTTTCCTTTGAGCGGTTTTGAGCAGAGAGGTTTTAAAGACTTGAAGAGGAGCGGAGCGTAGACTTCAAGAGAGATGAGCAGGTTTTCAGCAAAAGCTCCGCTCACATACTCTGGTAGAAACACTGGATAGTTATTATCCAAAACAGCCCACACAGCTAGTAGACCATAAGGAGATATTCTCTGAAGTCTATTAGCTTGTGCTTGACTCCACCTTTAAGCAAAACACTATATTGTTGTAGCTCTGTGTGCGTTTCCATACCGGCATAGCTGCGGCCATTGCTCATCTTGGTGGGGATCAGGCTCCACTTGTCTGTGGCTGGGTTGTAGAACTCCACAGAGGACAGGTTGCAAGAGCCGTCGTCACCTCCAATCACGTACAGCAGCCCGTTGATGGCACATACCCCTGGACACGCGTACACAAAGAGACTTACAGTCAGTACAACCTCATACACCAGCAGTTGTCAGAAAACCACATTCAGCTACAATAATTACAGCATCTTGTCAATAGGGCTAACGCCATATCAATGTATCTTCTCTCAAAATAATTGCCAGCCTAAACGCAGGCACACACAGACTACAAGGTGATTCAACAAAGACAAGTCTAGGAATCATGTCCACATTGCGTACTAGATTTGGAGTTCTCAAGATAGAGGTGAAAAGAGAGAGTTATGAAATGTATCTTTTTCTACATGTATTATTTTTTGTTAATAAAACAGGTGAAATGTATTTGGTTTAAGGTTATTAAGATAAGAGCCCCATCTACACTACACCACTACAGGAGGAGGTTTACCGATGCACAAACTGACGAATGACGAGGGTTGGGGGGCTGAGCGGTAGTACTTTTCACCCTTTATGCAGAACGACCCAGATTTCCATGCAAATCAATGGGGAGGTCCGCGAATTTCACAAAACAGTGCCCATTATTTCTCTCTGGGGTGTTAATGGTTACTTGGACTACATTATATCCAAGTGCCTACAATCAATCTAAAGCCACAACAGTATTTCTGTTTTGTGGTAAATAGACTTTGTTTCAAGCGATGCGTGTCTGGGCATTACGCACAGTATGCTCAGCCTCCTCAGCAAAATGCCGTTGGTGACATAAGGCGACATATCCACTTACGAGACCAGAACTGTGCCATTTCTGCTCCCATAGAGAGGCATCACATTAGTTTAGTATTCCTGATACATTTGCTGAGACACGGGGCTCACTGCTCAGGATGCTGACCTGCGTTGCGTCGACACATGTTCATGTCACACACCAGCCTCCAGGTGTTGGTCTGGCGGTCGTACACCTCCACGCTCTTCCTCACCAGGGGGCCATCGTGACCCCCCGCTGCATACAGCTGGCCCCCGAGCACACCCACCCCTTCTCCAGGGGCAGAGGACAGAGAGATAGATCACTTTTAGAACAAGACATCAAATCTGTGCATTTAGAGTGTGTGTGTGTGTGTGTGTGTGTATTAGAGGGTGACACGGGAGGGGATTTTCAAACCTCTTCCATCCCACTCCCACAAAAAAAAAAATCCCGTCCCATCTCAATTCCAAAGAGAAAGAAGAAAAGAAAAAAAGCAGTACAGATCACAGCCATAGTGATTAGAAAATGTTGACAATATTGTTATTTTGATGTTAATTTGTGTATGTTGTGTATAAAGTTGTGCGTCATAGTGTCTGACTTTTTTTTCTGTTCTGTCCCAATCTCGTGATTAATCATTATTTTGTATCCCATCCTGCGGGATTCCCGTGACCCGCTGGAATCCCAAAATAAATGGTCAGTCTCTAATGTGTGTGTGTATGTGTATGTACACACACAAATACATACAAACACACAAACACAAAAAATCCAGAAAGTATTCACAGCGCTTCCACATTTTGTTATGTTACAGCCTAATTATCCAAAATGGATTAAAATTATTGTTTCGCTCAAACTTCTACACCCAATACTCCACAATGGCAACGTGAAACATTTAAAAAAAAGTTTTGCAATGTATTCAAATTAAAAAAAGTCACATAAGTATTCACAGACTTTGCCATGGTACTCAGCTCAGGCACATCCTTTTTCCACTGATCTTGAGATGTTTCTACAACTTGATTGGAGTCCACCTGTAGCAAACTAATTTGATTGGACATGATTTGGAAAATCACACACCTAATTATATAAAAGTACCACAGTTCATGTCAGAGCACGAACCAAGCCATGAAGTCCAAGCAAATGTCTGTAGACCTCCCAGACAGGATTGTAATGAGGCACAAATCTGGGGAAGGCTACAGAAAGATTTCTGCAGCATTGAAGCTCCCAATGAGCACAGTGGCCTCCATCCATCCATCCATCCATCAATCCTCATCCGATTATCCGTAGTCGGGTCGCAGGGGCAGCAGCTCCAGCAGGGGACCCCAAATTTCTCTTTCCCGAGCCACATTAACCAGCTCTGGGACATCCCGAGGCGTTCCCAGACCAGTGTGGAGATATAATCTCTCCACCTGGTCCTGGGTCTTCCCTGTGGCCTCCAGAGACTAGGACAGGGGTGGGCAATCCTGGTCCTGGAGGGCCGGTGCCCTGCATGTTTTAGGTGTCTCCCTGCTCCAACACAGCTGATTCAAATGAATGGGTCGTTGGAAGCCTGCTAACAAACCCATTCATTTGAATCAGGTGTGTTGGAGCAGGAAAAGATCTAAAACATGCAGGGCACCGGCCCTCCAGGACCAGGATTGCCCACCCCTGTCCTAGGATCTGGGATCAGTATTGAGGGAAAGATGAATGCAGCAATCATTCTCTAGAGCTCTCTGGACCCCAGACTGGGGCGAAGGTTCATCTCCCACCAGGACAATGACCCTAAGTACACAGCCAAGATAACAAAGGAGTGGGTTCGGGACAACTCTGTGAATGTCCTTGAGTGGCCCAGCCAGAGCCCAGACTTGAATCCGATTGAACATGGCTGTACACAGACGCTCCGCATCCAACCTGATGGAGCTTGAGAGGTCCTGCTAGGAAGAATGGGAGAAACTGACTCAAAGTAGGTGTGCCAAGCTTGTAGCATCATACTCAAAAAGACTGGAGGCTGTAAATGCTGCCAAAGGTGCTTCAACAACATATTGACCAAAGGCTGTGAATACTTATGTACATGTGATTTTTTGTTTTTGTTACTTTAATACACTTGCAAAACATTCAAACAAACATTTTTCACTTTGTCATTATTGGGTATTGTGTGTAGAATATTGAGGGAAAATATTGTCAATTTTGGACTAAGGCTATAACATAACATGTGGAAAAAGTGAAGCGCTGTGAATACTTTCCGAATGCACTGTGCATGCATGCATGTATGTTATTACATTATATATACATTTTATATTAATGTTTTATATTTTTTAAGTAAAAAAATAATTCAGTAGACTAACATGTACACACACCATTGCACATCACTCATAACTGTCCACTAGGTGGCGCTGTGTATGCTTAAGCATGGAATAATACATTCATATATATTCATTCATATTTATTTACACAGTATATATTACCATTACTTATATATTCCATTACAAACGCATTAATTATATATCCGTTATTTTGAATATGTGTGTGTGTGTGTGTGTGCGCGCATGCGTGCGCACCTGCTCCGCTACGGCGAGTGCTCATGTCAGCCACGTAGCACCACTGGTCTGTCACAGGGTCGTATTCCTCCACTGTGCTGAGGCACTGGCGGGACGCCCCGTCATAGCCCCCCACCGCATACAACTTGCCTGGAGAATGCACGCACGCACACGCACGCACGCACACACACACACGCGCACACCAAGTAATTAAACATGTGGACTAAGAATTAAGTAACTTCAGCAACAGTGTGACACTCTACAGCAAAGAGGAATATCATTAAACACACATTAATAACAAGGGTACATGTTATAAAGTTAAATCAAGCACTAATAATAATAAATATTTTTATAGCACTTTTTAACCAGAATTGCAGCGCTCTTTACAGAGAAGGAATACATGCACAATTGTGCTTCCCATAAATAAATAAAGCAATAGAGAAATACAACGTTAATAAAATGGCTGTAGCGCAGATTGGCTTCCAGTTCTTTGTCCTAATTAAACAGTTTGTCATATTACTTACTATGGAAGGTAGGTCTGGGAATATCAAGGAACACACACACACACACACACGTCTCACCATCAACAACTCCGACCCCAACACTGCTGGTGTTCATTGAGGCTACATACATCCACTCATTGGTCTTGGCGTTGTAGGCCTCTACTGTGGACAGACCTGAGACACGCACGCACACACATCAGTTATGAGTCTGAATGTGTGTCTGCTGTAGCCAGCAGTCCTATTGTGTAGAATTAATGGACATTCACCCAGCAGAGAGCAGCTACTGTGTGTGTAGCCATGAAGCTGAATAAAAAGGCTGACATTAAACATCAATAGGAATGGGTCTGTGTGTGTGTACCGATGCTGCCGTTGAAGCCCCCCACGGCGTACAGAAGCTCCCCCAGCATAGCGGCCCCCAGCGTACTCCGTCTCTCCTGCATGCTGGAGGCTGAGCTCCAGAGGTCACGACCCCCGTCGTACACGTCCACCGTGCGCTCCCGCAGAGAGCTGTTGAAGCCCCCAACCGCGTACACACGGCCCGCAATGGACACCACGCCTGCACATAGACACAGCCTCTTTAAAGGCTCGTATACGTTTGTAAACATAGCCTACGTACACACGGCCCGCTATAGACACCACGCCTGCACATAGACACACACAAACAAACACACAAAACATCCATAGCAAACAGAACGAACACACACACACTCATATACACGCTAGGGGTGCACGATATTGACAAAATGTGATCATATTGCGATATTGATCATGAAAATTGCAATATCAATATTGATCTTTTTTAATATTAAGTAAAAACTAAAGTTAAGAGAAAATGCACCAAAATGGATAAATCACATATTAATATGGCACGTTTTCAACTGTCGTGTTGGACTGGTACCACAAGTAATTCCAAGCTACTGAGGAGGCATTTTTCTTGGCCAATGCTTCCTGCATTGTAATCATTGTCTTCCTCAGACACACAACTTACTTTTCCCTCTAAATAAAACACAACTAAGCCACGCAGCCAACAGACACATCTCTCCACAATATAAACGCAATATTGCATACTTTCTGCAACATATTAGATATACTGCGATAGTGTGATATTTCAATAACGATATTGAGTCAAAATATTGTGCACCCCTAATACACGCACGCAGAATCACATGCACGCACGCACGTAGACACTCGTACGTACACGTGCACACACACACACACCTGCACGACAGCGTCTGGACGGCAGGTCAGCCACCTGGTACCAGCGGTCCTCTTGGAAGTCATAACACTCCACACTGCGGATGGCCTTGGGGGCTTGCCCCCCCACCACGATCATCACCTGCATGCACACACACACACACCATGCAAACAAAACAGTTACAGGTTAGTGAAATGACTCGGTCATTGTTGTTTTAGCTTAACGTCCCAATTGGTCATGGAGCCATGGAGCCACCTCTCCTGTCACAATTAGCTAGCGCTGTGTCCCAGACTAGAAGTCAGGAAGACCAGGATGAAGCTACAGGACGAAGGCTGAAGGCTCCTTTGCTAGTTTGCATGTGTGTATACTATTTGTGTGTGTGTGCGCACGTGTGCTGCATCTATGCTAATAAAGAGAACATTGCCTTGAGCACACGTATACCTTTTGCGTGCGTGTGTACCTTGGGAATGCTGGCGTGCGTACCTTGGGAATGCTGACAGGTGTGCATGCGTGTGCGTGCGTTCGTGCATTCGTGCGTACCTTAGGAATGCTGACAGGCGTGCGTGGTCGGGTCCTGTCTGTCTTGATGAGGTGCCGCTGGTCTGCAGGCATGAGGTGATACTTCATGGCCTCAATCAGGAAGTCTTTACAGGTGTTGTTGTTCTTTATCAGAGCCTCCTCCTCCACGATCTGAAACACATGGAAGAAGGGCTGTGAGCTTGACCATCACATGAATAGTGATCCTGCATTGCCCTCAGCAGACACCCTGGTCAGGATTAGCGCTCAGCTGCATTTCCTGTGTCCGACGCATCTCATGCCTAATGTACCACTTGGTCTCAAACAAAAGAGTGCTTCATTTACATGTACCTACCTATGGATGTAGTCAATTGAGACTCATGCAGAATGTGAGTGTCAAGAGAGGTACTCAGCTTACACCCTGCTGTGTTTACAGACTGGCCATTGGAACTCTGTCCTGCTCAACCAAAGACAATGTCTTTAACATTCACCTGTGGGGGTGGTGCCCTATATGCCCTTTGTCCTTTCCCCGCCCCCCTATTTTCCTGTAACTCAATGTAAATACTAGCAAGCTTCGTTTGTTCCTGAGACATAGTGGAAGTAAGTGTTGTGCAATACTGTATTTTCTTATTAAAGCCTGCTTTCCTGATTGAACTCCAGCCAACATCGACTGGTCCACGTTTTTAAGGTAGTAAATTATTACTATCACATACTGTAGCACGTCCGGCACGCTTGATGTGCCTATTGTTGGAAGGCCAAATAGAATGGAACTTCATATGATTAAATAGTAGTTGAGATATAACAAATGTGATTGGTTTTGAAAATGTCATGAAGTAACCCTGTTGGAATTATTCTAAGCAAGACATTAGCAACATGATCACACAATATTTTAAGTCAAAATAAACTTTTCTTCTGCAAAGCTGGATCCTCACAATCAAAATCAGAAGCAATCTAGAAATCTAGAAATCAATCTACCTAGTAAAGAAGGAAGGTGGCTATTCCTCACCTGTACCAGATAGTCCCTAGACAGCAGAGGCAGCCTGACGTGCTCCATCAGTTTGGGCATGTGCTCTAGCCGGGACGCCTTGTCCTGTTTGATCCACGAGACCATCGCCTCAAACACCTGGCACGCACAGGAGGGCAGGAAGGGAGGACAGACAGTGAGAAAGAGTCAGACAGACAGACAGAGAGTGTGCAAGAGAGACACATGTCTCAGCAACTATTATATTCTGTGTTTCAAAGTACTAGAGTAGTAACAATGTTTATGTTATAACTGACATCCACTGCAACTGACGTGCATGCGTGTGTGCATGCACCCCATACCTTCTCTTCAGTAGAGACAGTGAGTTTGTCACTGGAGATCAGGCTGCACACCTGCTCAAGAGACAGGCTTAGGAACTCCTCGCCCTGGACCACCTCACAGAAGTGCTGCTCTGCAAGGCAACACACACACACACACACACAGACACACAGCTGAGCTGCTGCCTGCAGAGTTACACAGAACTGGTCAGAACCGATCAGCTGGAGTCAGTGGATCACATCCCGCAACTCTTAATTCTAAATGACCATCTGGAACATCGTGTCTTGGCTTGAGGACAGCTACAGTCATTTTAACAGGCGGTTTATGATAATCAAAGTGAAGCTTAAATCTGTAAATAAAATAATAATCAAAACATTAACTTGTTAAACTGTGCTTGGTCATTCCTTCCCGACAATGTTGACATTTTACAACAAATGTAGTGGTTCACAGGTCCGGATGCAGGACTCTGATCTAGACAGAACACCACATTTACATCTAAAACTGTACATTTAGTGTGTAGTCTGCAGTAATATTATTTCTGTGATTCAGGTTGACCATCATATCCAAGGTGCTTTAGAATTTGGAAAACTGAGGCGAATGGTCAAGGTTTTCTTTGAACATTAAGCAGCGCAAATATAGCACCCATGCTTCTATACCTCGAATTATCTCCTCAGACTGTTTGTGTATTTCACCAAATCAGGCTGACCACCTAGCCTGGCTCCGCCTGACTATTGCACTCAGATCAATATAGTTTCGCTGAGATTATATTGTGGAAACTAGGGCTGGACCAGAATATTCAAGTATTTGTTTGATGTGTAGGTATTCGAGTCTTCATTTTGGGATTTGAATATTCTATTTTTATCTTTTGTGCATGGTATCAGCATTTTCTCTGTAGAAATAAATAAATCTGTGTGTTTAATTTTCCATTGGTTAAGCCTACACACAGACAAGTTGTTGACAAGTGCAACTATGTGGTCTGAAAGAAGAGAGATGCGGTGTAGCTTCAACACGGACTGCTATTGGCTATTGAAGATTTAGCAGAGCTCCTCTTCGTTCAACTAAAATATCAATCTAAGACTGCAGCTGTTGTTTTCATGTCCCAACAAGCCCCGCTAACATGCAAATGAGTGGCAGAATGGAAGGTTACGTCTGCAGGTTAATATTAAATTACTGCAACAGCAGTCGGTGCAGACAAAATGTCTTAATCTAATAATGCGTTTTGGATTAAATATTTTACTGGATTGGACATTTGCCAATGTAACAGGATTGTGTTGGACCGCTATCGAATGGTGGATTAAGTGGTGGATAGATAGATAAGTCCAAGTGAGTACAGTATTGGTGTTACCTCAAATTTTAAGTACCGGTATGTTGGTCTGACAAAATCTGTGCTATGTAGAGTTATTCATTTGCACAAGCCCGCTCCTGACTGTTCACTTGGATCTTAGATTGCTGGTATGAGTTTTGTTTATTTTGTCTTGTGTCCGTCCATATCTGGTGGCAGAGCTAGATGAGGCAATCAAAACTGTTTTAGCAACAGCGATAGGTTCAGTGCTGTCCAGTAGTTTCAGAATTAACCAGGGGTCTAAGCCAAGTAGTAGGAAACGACTGTTAACGCTTCACAATGGAGCGTGGCCAGACCTTATTCACAAAGTGAATTTGCTCTGGTTACACCAGGCTACTGAGCACCACCACATGCTAATCACCACATGCTAATTACTACAACAGGCGGACCAGCACCACATGCTAATCACCACATCAGGCTGACAGCCACCACCACCACCACCACATGCTAATCAGACAGCCACAGCGTCTCACCAGCATACGCGTGGGCCTGGTCGAGCAGCTGTGTGCAGGTGTGCAGGTCAGCAAAGGCCCGGATGCCCAGGCAGTTGGAGGGATGGAGCTGGGCCTGGAGGAATTCACAGCACACCTGGCGCACGTCCATCAGCTGCAGGAGGCTGGCAGCTGGCAGGAGGACCTGAGGAGGAGCAGTAGGAGCAGAATGAGGAGGAGAAGGCAGGAGAAAGGCTTTTTCACTGCCAACAATACAGCTCACTGACAAAAGAGACAGTTGTCATTGTAACCAGCGTTACAAAACTAATGTTATGGTTTGACAAAGAGAAAAACACAACCCCTGCAGCCAAATGCTGACACCCCTCTCTACTCCTCCCCCTCGTTACTTACAAAGCTCCTAGGCCTCCCCCACACGCACACACAGCTGCATTTCAAACACAGAGCGTGGGTCAGAAATTTGTTTGGGGGTTTCTATTTTAACTATCGAGGAGTGCACCCCCCCCCCCCTTTTAACCATCAAGGTACAAAGGGAGGTCACATTCTACACAGTTGGGAATGCAGGGGCTACGCACATTCTTAAGAGCCGTTTCATGGTCGCACACGCTATGCAGTCATGAATGCATCCCATAGTGTGGGATAGTGCTACCTGCATCGCGGTACAAAACATTTGGACAACACATTTTGCTGCTGCCGCTGTTCTGACCATCATCAGACTGTCCTAGATTTTAAATTAGGCTACTACTGTAGGTCTACTAGGCCAAAATAAAGCGGTATGATTCAACAGGACAAAATAACGTTTTGGCATAGCCAGTGCTGCTGCTGGCAAATAAATAATTAAATCGGGTGAAAATAACTGTTAGATTGTGCTAAAACGTCCCTGAATGGCGTGAAATATATTCATATAGACTACAGTAGGCCAAGTAAACTATCATTAATTAAGCTAATGTATTAATAATATACTATGCTCAATAACTAATATATTA
>JAODTR010004694.1:0-11877 GCA_025399935.1 Amblyopsis rosae | reverse complement strand
CTCTCCCCTCTCTCTCTCTCTCTCTCCCCCCCTCTCTCTCTCTCTCTTTCTCTGCCTCTCTTCCCCAGGCTTTGACACCAGCATCCTTCCCATCTGCAAGGACTCTCTGGGCTGGATGTTCAACAAGTTGGACATGAACTTTGACCTCCTGCTGGACCAATCGGAGCTGACCGCCATCTACCTGGACAAGTACGAGCTGTGCATGAAGCCGCTGTTCAACTCCTGCGACTCCTTCAAGGACGGCAAGCTGTCAAACAACGAGTGGTGCTATTGCTTTCAGAAGCCCGAGTGTGAGAGAGAGAGAGAGAGAGAGAGAGAGAGAGAGAGAGAGAGAGAGAGAGCGTTAGAAAAGAGATAGTTAGGGAGAGAGAGTTAGAAAAAGAGAGAGAGGGAGATACAGAGATACCTGAAAGAGTTGGAAAAGAGAGAGTTAGGGAGAGAAAGGTCTAAAGTTTAGACAATTAGTGCTAACTTTAAGCTCGTGCACTGCCTCTCTCACCTTCGTCTGAAGGTGAGAGAGGGAGGTTGGGACATACGGAGAGGCGTGAGGGACATGGATGAAAGTTGAGGCGAGAGAGAGAGAGAGAGAGAGATAGAGAGAATGAAATGACAGCAGCAAGCAGACAGAGGGCAGTGGTGATGGTGGATGGATAGAGAATGTAATTAGCACCATAGCTTCCACAACCCCAGTAGGTATACTGTCAGTGAGAGACGGAGGGGGCGTGAGAGGGGAGGAGAGAAGGCGGGGCCTGAGAGAAGATGAACGAACAACGCCACCGTCAGCGGAGGGAGCCTGACTTTCAGGTCAACGTGCCCCTCAGAGCCAGGGCTGTGTAGAAATACCAGATTATTATGTCAGCACGCACAGAGAACGGTAAGAAAGCAGAATGCGAGGAGATATTTAGTGAATTCAACAAAAAGTGTATTAGCTTACATTTAGCTTGCAATAGCGGACTGTACCTTTAAAGGAGAGAGGTGCAGAGATAAGGGAGGGGCTGATAACAGAAGGATCGTTTAGACAAAAGGGGGGCGCCACAGAGGCATGGAGATAAACAGCAGCGACAGATTGATGTGTAGTTCAGAAAGATGGACACAAACTTGGGCTTCTAAAAGTTTAGAGAAGGGATGGTCTGGAGCTAGATGAAGGACCACGACAATGTCAGGACAGAATGAAGTATTACAACAAGTTAAGAAGGTTGACATGTATATTTATGCACTCTAATAACATTCTCTGTGATATTTTGGCAGGATTGCCGTGCCAAAATGAGAAGAGCAAGATTCATATTCAGGGCCAGTGGAAGAGCCTCATAGGTCTGTTTTTATCCTTCTCCCCCCAATTCCCTCCAATGGCTTTCACCATTTGAACATAACAGCTCACACAGGTTCAACAAGACGGGAGGGAATCAGTACACACAAGTGTACACACATCCTGGAAGACACCCTGACATCTTGTACAAACGTCCTGTGTCCATTGCAGTCAGACAGTCATCAATTGTGTAGAAGAATAGTGTTTTAGTGCGCTACACAAACACCTTGAGAAATTAGCTTTGACTGGGTTAGTTTTTGGTTTGTGTGTGTGCGTGTTTGTTTGTGTGTGTGTGTGTGTGTGCATGTGTTTGTTTGTGTGTGTGATAGGAAGTGTCCCGGCCCTTTAAGCAGGATGTATGGCCATTGTCTAGAAACGTATAGGGTAATTGATTTTGGGAGTCTTTGGGACTCTTCGGGAATGCACAAGAACCTTAGTGACAGTCCGAGAAGAGGCGGGGTCTTTTGCGTTACAATCTCTCACACAGTGGCTTTTAATTGAAGCTATTACTCCCATGCTCATTCATTCAATCTTCTCTTTTCCTTATGCGGTTCTTCCCGCCTCCGTCCCCTCACCACGACCTCTGTCTGTCTCGGCGTAGGAGCGTACATCCCTCGCTGTACGGAGGAGGGCTACTTCAGGCCCACCCAGTGCCACGGCGGTACTGGTCAGTGTTGGTGCGTGGATAAATACGGCAACGAGATCGCTGGCTCTAGAAAACAGGGCAACCCCGACTGCGGTGAGACCAAAGCTGTCTCGCGCGAATGCACACACGCACACATGCGCGAGCGCAACCACACACACACACACACACACACACACACACACACACACACACACACACACACAGACACAGACCACTGACCATAGGTAAAACCAATAGATAACTGTGTCTCGTGTCCCTGTCCCGTCAGACGAGGAACAGGAGACCTCGGGGGACTTTGGCAGCGGCGGCGCAGGCGTCATTCTCCTGGACGACCAGGAGGAGGAGCCCACGCGCACCAGCGTGCGGAGCAGGCAGAAGAAGAGGCGCGGCCGCATCCACCCCCGGGGAGCCATTGAGGATGACGAGGACCAGGAGGAGGACAAAGACGATGACATTGGCTATGTCTGGTAGCTCCGCCAGCCAGGGACCTCTCTGTTAACTCAGCACAGATCTGAAGCCATTCCAGTGTCTCCTGTGTCCCGCACAGTCCTATCCCCAAGCCATCTCGACGCCAGTCCCATGTTTTTGCTCTGGAACGTGCTCAGCCAAATGTGTCTATAGTGACCTTTCTCTGTCCTTGTTTAGGTGAACAGCTCTATACGTCCTTAAGAAGAAAGCAGAGACCTTGTTAGTCCTATTACGTCTATTCAGTATCTGTCACACTTTGGTTATTCCTGCCCCCTCCCCTCCCCTCCTTGTTATATTGTTCTCTAATGTCGGGCTCTGTATTTGAATGCGTCCATCTGGAAGCCTCTGGTCGGCTTGTGGGATGCCAGAGACGATGGTTGTAAATACTGTACGTTTCCATCCAGGAAGCAGAGAGTCTGGCTGCTATTCCCTTCTCTCTCAACCAGAGGTCCACCCTAATGCTCTCTATTGTCTGCTGCTTATGTTCACTCCAAAGTTCTAGAGTGCTAGCTATTGCAATGCTCTCAGGCTCCGAGAGGATCTCAGAAGGTATTCAATTGGAAGGGTTTGGTAACCTTGAATGTCCCCGAATGACCGGAAAACAGGTTTGATTTTAGATGCATGTTCCTCAGTGCCATTAACTTTTGCTTAGCTAGCATACATTTTGTATACGTCTTGGACAAGTGAATGATTTGACTTGATGAAGCTACTGCCATTTTGGCTGTACTTTGTTTTATTTATTAGTTTTTTATTTTATTTTCACTTGCAGTGCTCTCTGCAGTCTCATGTATTCCTCTCCCAAGCTCAGGGGACACAAATATGAGGTCCTAACTGGAAATATGAAAATATTTATGAGCAAATACAAACAAAACAATATTTCTCGCTACATGAAAGTGTATTAAATATAAAAAGGCACGACTGCCTTATTTCTCCTGACCAGTTTGTGTACATCTGCAAGTTTGGCCCCTTTTGAGGGGTGAACATTTCATTTCTGTATGAATAAGACTGCCAGTAGTCAGTTCTGACCTTTTTCCAATTTAGATTTTTTTTAGAAAGAACACATTTAACTGTGGCCTATCTGTTGGCTTTGAAAAATAAAAGTATATGCTTCACAGAACTGTCAAAAATGTGTTGACTGCTAAAGTCAACCCAAGTTATCTGGCACTTAGATAGAAGATACACTTACTTATTAGTGTAGAAATAGAAATGTTCACATCATATAAAGGTTAGGAACAAAATGTGCCCCATTCTATCATAGTTCTGCTGTTGCTTTTCAAAACACGTTACGTTAGTGCTGTATATCAGTAGTAACATTTACATTTTGACTCATAGCACTATAAACGGTACATACTGAATACATTAGATAATGAATCAATACGTGCTAATCTGTTTGCTGGTTCCCAGTCTCATGCAGTTTGTCCTATGTGCATGGCGTTTGCATGTTCAGCTAATGGCTTACTAGCACGTCTTTCAAAATGGAATCATTTCATACCAGCCTATAATTCTAACATATAACAATCAGACTACAACACACCTATCACAATACCAGATGAATTCACCTATAACGTTTTAAGGAGGATTTAGTCTAGTTTTTGTAGTTATTTGGTAGATATTCTGTATTTATCCCTTATTGGGACATGAATATATACCTTTGAGGAAAGAGTAGCTATACACTATTCAACAGTATGCCAGTATGGCGTTACCAGTAAGGTCTTGGCAACAAGTGTCACTTTACAAGCTGTTGATCCACAATTTTGGACCTATAAAATGACCTCTGACAAGCACCGTCAAACATGTCACGTCTCATTCATGATTTTTGATTGGTAAACGTAGATCTGTAAGGGTAATATCATGGGAAATAATATAGACTGAAGCCACCGACATGGTCGGTTTTTGAAGCTTTGCTAACACAAGTATCATTGCTCCTTTTCCTCCTTATTTAGGGACATATTTTTATTTTGCCTGCAATGATGGGTTTGGCTCTTTTGCTTTTACGTTAACATGTAAAAGCATTTGTTGATTCCAGAAACATAAACTCTCAATGTACAATACTGATGGAGTGTGGGTCACATTGTTTCTTGTTAAACCATTTTCTCATTTTCATGGCTATGCCAGCTAGGCCTTCCCCATTTTGTCCCTTTATGCTGTAACCACTGAACTGTCTTGTGGAATAAACTTCCCCCTCTCTGCTTGTACAAAAAGGTAGATTAACATCTTTCTGCAGTATGTGTTTAGCCCCGGTTGGCCCAAACATCTACAAGAGCACAGTACCATTTCATTGGTCGTTCTCTTCTCATTCACATAGGTGACTGAACTGTCTTCAAACAGACACACCATATTGCACACAGACAGTTATACACATCTACTATTCCACAAACACAGACATAAATGGCCATATTTGGGAAAAAGATTGGTATCATTTGTTAACTTAATTCTATATATTTTTTACTTTGTAAAAATAAAAAATACTATTATAATGTATACTATATGTAATATAATGTATTGCCATGTGGCATTGTCCAGTAAATAGACTGACGTGTAAAGTTCATTGTCTTTATTGTAGGTATAGAGTCCTGTAGCCCCCAGTTTAGTATTCCTGTGTCTTAATTTCCCTTCCTTTGGATTTGTAATGGAATGTTAATGTATGGGCTGAAAATAGCTTGGTTCCACAACATTTGTCTGAATAAATTTAAGTCTCTTTGTCCTGTCCTATACTGTCTCTGTGGTGTATTCATTTAGAAGGCGTTCCAAATGTACAGTACATCATTAAAACAGAGATTGGACATGCCAATGAATGCACTCATGCAACTGTCACCTAATATAAGCAAATATGACCAGTGTTAGTAACGTAACTAATTACTTTTAATACCCAGTATTAAGTAAAGTAATAGTATTACTTTTTGAAGGAGTAATAAGTAACTAGTAACATTATTCCTGTGTAACTTGCCCACCATACTTAAGACACCATTATAAAGCATCCTGAAGATTCAGACTGAAGTTTCATTTTCCCATTTGTTCTAATTATGCTCTACTGAATGTGAACTGCTTACAGCTTTCAGCAGTTCCACACATTAGTTCGTTCTGGGATGCTTAACCCTCGCACCGATGTCTACTGAATTTTGATCGATTCTATCACCATCCGTCAACGTATAGCCTCGCCCCAGAAGACATTCTTTTGTCTTCATTTAATATGGTGTATTAAATCCATCGATCTGATAATGCCTTTCTAGGGTGAATTTGATTAATGTGTCCAGAAGAAAATCAATTTCCCACTATCTCTACCTTGCGCTGGCGCGTCATTTTCTTATCCCCGCCTTTTCCCAGTCTATCTGCGAGGCGGTCGTGGTGGATGCTTTGAAATAAAGATTTTTGACTGGATTGAAGCTGTGCTGCAGGGGTGTGTGTGTGAGCACAGGACTCACTGATGTTACTCTTTTGTGTGCCAGGTGTGTGTGTGTGTGTGTTTGTTCACACACACACACACACATCCAGCAGAACGTTATACTATTCACTCATATTTCTCCTACAACTGACAATAAACTGAGATTTGTGATCGAACCTCGTTGGTATTACGGGTGTTCAATGTGACCAAAATGTCATATCCCGATATAGATTCTTTTACATCCCGATAACGATACATATCACGATATAGCAAGTTCTGTAAATTAATCCAATGATCTCACCCCCCCCCCCCCCACCTCCCACCCCCCCGCCAGTCTGAGCTCACATTAATAGAATATAACTATTATAAATAACATGTGGAGAGGGGCAGCCTCTGAACCACAGTGAGCAGTGGAGATTAACTACATGTGAACTACACTGAATTAAAATAAACATATAGTCTCTACAGCCTTCTGCTGTAATGTATGATCGTTTATTAACACGAACATAACCCATAGACTGCATAATGTACACAACTAGACCATGGCAATGGTGTTGAGAAACATGTGGTTTCTTTAAGATAACTCGTCTAAAAGATTCAATATTGTAGGCGCTTGCCAGACATGGAAACTCAATCAAACATTTTCATGGTCTTAAACTACGTCATGGTTAGGCTATATGTCCCGAATGTAATGTCCATGTGTTTTTCCAGGTAGCTAGCTAGTGTGTTTTGTTTACTTTGCAGCAGTAGCATCCCAAATATTCGGCACCAGATTGTTTTGAAACACAAGTGGGTGTGTCACCAAAAATGGTGGTGAAGTAGAGAGGAACGTCATCCATTAAGCAGTCAGAGGTTCAAACCAAAACATTGATTTTGTAATGCTGATTTTAACCAGAAGGACAATTTCAGATATTAACTGATATATGTTCCTTTAAAAACAGTGGCCAGTTAGTGGAATTCTCCTGTTAAAATGACAGCACTCCTAAACCCACAGCTTTAATGATCAACAGTTCAAAGAGCATAACAATCACGTTAGATATAAATGCCTTCGGACAAGTATTTAGCAGAGATTACGGGATGGTGGCCGACAGCATTTTCTAGCTGCTGGGTTCAACAAGTGTGTGTAAGCTGTTTGCACTCCCCTGAGTAGATTTCAACCAGACACTGTTCCACCTAGAGGCCCTGGGAAGGCCGGAGGGTGACACCAGAACACTGGCTCTTTGGAGAGAGCCATCAAGGCTTTACGAATTGGATGTGTAGAGATCCTCCAGGCTAGTCTCACAATGTTTTCTGCACTACTAGAATACTTCTGTTGCCTTTAGCCAAGTACAGTATGCACACACAAATAAAAGAGTGAAAGAGAAATAACGCCAATGTCATCAAATTAACCAAGACATTTAAAGATGTTCTTTTGTGGTTATATAAGACTCAAGATTTTTCAAAAAATGTTGAGTTTGTCCCAGGTTGACTGCAATGTGAAAACATAAAACGAATCATAGGCTAAATAAATAAAAAGAATATTGTAGATGCAAACATTGTTTGCCTCAAGATCAGCCATACAATGTTACAATGTTTGTGAGCTGTTTTGGTGTAAGTGAATGTTTTCCACACCGTTTTTTTCATCCCATGACGAAACACAATACGCCAAGAACAGTGACGCATTAAATACATCCCGTGTAGACTATAACCAAATGATGTACAGTATGTGGGCCAGCTGGTCCATATAACCTTTCAGTTTGACCCCTCGCAAATACATTAATAACATCAAGTTCAAAGTCTGGCCTTAAACATTGAGGTTATTGGTCTTAATCCACCGTGTTAATAAACTCCTAAGCACACATGCGTACACGGAACACATCGTGTCCGGAGCCGTGGACATGTATATTTCTAACAGCCTCAGCCAGTCAATAATCTACTTATTAATATTAGCAAGCAGATCCTTAAATGCTCATTTCCCTCTGAGGAGAGAAGAAAGAGAGACAGGGATGTGACAAGAATTGCGTTCTGAGATTTTGTTACAAAACACAAGCACACACACACACACACACACAGTCATGCAGGTGCGCATACACAGAGAAGCACACACACTACATAGCATCTGCTAGTGCGATTCAAAATCTTGGCACTTAATGTCCCACCACAACAGATGCCAGGCAGACACAACCAGATGTTCCTCTCTCTTAAATGCAAAGCTTTCAAAAAGCTGGCAATATGGTATATTTTTCTTCTTATTTATTCTAAGATGAATTAGGTAACTCCAGATATACTATATGAATGTATAACAGATGGATTTTGATTAAATTGATCAATTGCTCGTGCCCACGTCAGATTATAACAAACCGTACTGTTGCTTTAGACAGCATAATACATCATCACCAATTAATATGAGCATCACTTTCCCCTGGAACAACGTAATGCGATTTTCACATAGAATGGAGGATACAAAAGCACTGCCGTGACAACCCCTGCTGCTTGCTTAAGCCCTCTACATCAAGTGTGTCATGAAAACGCCAACATGCAAAAACACAGACAGAATTGTTGCCATGTTGACATTTCAACATTTCAAACATAATTGAAAGAAAGTTTCATGCTGGTCATATAAAGGTCAAGATAAGGACAGACATGTTGACTGACTCAATAAATAATAATCCCGCAATGATTACTTGGTACTATTTTGACATACAGTATATATAGTTTGTGCCATTTTGCTCAGGAGCAGATGAACCTTCAGGCAGTATGGATGACAGTGGCCCAGTTCCAATATGCTTTAGAGAATACCCTCCATGTGACAGAGGACATAATGTAAATGTAAAAGCAAGTCTGAAATGTTCTGTTAGATGATAAAATGTAAATTTAACATACAGTATATATATTCAAGGATAACACACTGTTATATTCGTATCTGACAAGATCAAGATTAGCCTCTGCCAAAGAAAGGGAAAGCCCAAGATATCTACTCATGATCCAAAATATACAGTAGGTCTACAATACAATACATACAGAAAGTTGGAGGAAGTGGCTGCTCTGGAGTGACCTGACATGCCAGAGGAATTGTTATCACGGCAAAATTGAAACTGAAGCGAGTAGACCCGGTAAAATGTATAGGTTATGTAACTCAGCAGAATGAATTCACAACTCTACAAAATCATTCTCTGCCAAAGTCTGGACAAATGCATTCTAACTATCTGGGAGGAATTTAATTATGCAGCAAGACAATGACACAAAACACATTGCCAATACATCAAAGTGACTTCATCAGGAAGAAAACGTTAATTGTATTTGACTTGCCAAGTCACAAGACCTTAACACATTGCGCATGCATTTAACCTCCCAATGAGGAGATTAAAAACCTCCCGATACAAACAATAACTGAAAGAGGCTGCAGTAAAAACATGAAAAAGCATCACTAAAGTAGAATGAAAATGGTTGGCGATGTCAATGCTTGCGTGCAGTTATTGTAAGCCAGGGATACAGTGGCTGATCAAATATTACATTTTACTTTCATTTATCGGTTCCAATACTTTTGCTCAATTTATAATATTGGTGATCTGATAGTACAAATGTAAGTTTTAAGTTCTAAGTAAACACATCTAGATGACAATGGACATGACATATTAAATTAATATAATATTTTGATCTCAAGCCATTGTCTTCAGTGTATCCTTGCAGTTACATGCTGTTAATTCATATACTGTATTGTGTACATACGTTTACACAAAGGGTAAATCACAATCGTCACATTGTCACAATGGTCACATTATTGCACAGACTGCATTTCTATCTCATCTAGTTACTGGTGTCATGTGATACGTTGGACTTTAAATTGTGATTTTGTGTGTTCATTGTGTGTTATTTCTTGGAATTCAATATGCCACTTTACATTGAGGACATTTGGCACTATTATACTTCCATATTTGTAGTTTGGTTGCCTTTAGAGGAACCGACTCAAGGAACCAAGTGAGTTGAATTCAGTGAGTCACTCGGAAACAGGAATGAATAAAAAAAAAATACTAATAATAATTGGATTTCCTGGTAGTAAAATAATTTGAATCTCTTATCAATCCCGCTCAAACTTTTTATGAAGTGCTCACTGTCACTTCTTACTCCTTGTTTTGGTAATGTGGTTAAGCTGTATGTTGACAATAAGAACAATATTATCCTTAATTATCCTCTAAGAAGATCTGTTTATGTCAAGGAAATTAGCCTCTGTATTTTATATTGTATTAGCCGTCTTTTTTTCATTGGTGTGGAGTGACAAAGTCCAGCAGTGACATATTGAGTCACAGATTAGTTAGTCAGCAGAGAGCGAGTCCTTAATTACCTCTGAGAAGTTGAAAGGTTTCCACTCCCTTGTAGAGAGCCGTGCCACATTCACAGATGAGCAAATTAAGATTTCATGGGTAAACATCAAAGCATAGCATGTCATTGTGTCAGCGGGGTTACGCCAAGAATATACGATTTTGGATGATTTCACTATAGCTGACGCCTTTATGAATATGCGAGTTGTTTAATAGACTTCCATTAAAAGATTATGCTGTCACACTCTTTTTATGCAATCACTAGAGTCTCTTATTTACCTTTGTGAGTGTCTGGTGGGTTGTAGGCTCTCTGCGCTAAGCCTCCCTCTCACCATCCACACACGACGTTGTCAGCTTTGCAGCTATATGACAAACAAGGTAATGCCCTTGAATACCCCAAAGTCCCCACACACACACACGCACACACATAGATAACCCCGACCATCGCCCTTTCATTCACCGCCACTCCCTCAGCGCCATTTAAGCAGATGGCCGCAAATGGGAAATTGAACTGAGCCGACTTGATGGGCATCTGGTTCAGGTCACACTCTCCGTCAAGCTCACACACTCGCACACAGTACACACACACACACACCTATTCACACCATAGAGGTCCTCTCCTCCTACTCACAGACCAGTCAACATGGCATGCAGATGCCACTGTGACAGCACACATAACATAACGAACACTACAGTACCATGTTGTGATGTGTAGAAAGCTTGGCTGAAGGCTACATCCACAAATATATTGTAGCTGCAATCATTTAGTAATAAATGTGACAGCAATACTGTATTATACTGTATTGGACTTTAGCAGGCCTTATGCAATTTGTAGGATAGTGGTCTTATAATGTAACTAATTCACCCTTGATCTGAAATGTATGCAGGGGCTAAAACAACCTTTTTACTTCCTCTCGATCTCCACACCTGAATGCTTGTGTTTGAAACAGGTGCAACCTGCGATAGCATCCGACACTACAGTCCGCATCTACAACACAGCAGGCGCTATCCATTTCCAAGCGACAGATCATTACTGCGCTGATGGCCTATGCAGATGGTGATGAATCGCTGTTGATACTGGTGGTGGTACGTTTTGTATGCAGTATGTTCTTTTAACTGCTGCGTCATTTTCTGTCTCTATAATGTAGCGCTGCAGACAGCGCCGGATATTGGACGCTACAAACTAGACTACGGTCCTAGTTTTACTAAAGAGATTATTTTACTTTTTACGTGCTTACGAAAACAGATGGTCCTAATTGTTGGCTAATTGGAAGGTAGAAATAGATATCACTACAATTATGCAATCAGCAACCTAATCACGTCTAGTTCTAACATATTTAATGTTTACTAAATCTAAACTATAATCAGTAAACGACTATAACAATGAACTCCTGACCTATTGGTGTGAAAGAAAAGGACAATATAAGTAAGGAATATGAACAGTTATGATAATTTGTTGTATGCCAATAAACGAATATGTTCATGAGACAATGCTGTCATCTAGTGGCGGGAAATCGGCATGACTACTTTCTTCAAGCAATAGGATAAATAAAGGGAGACAAAACAGACCCTTATATTTGGACCCTTTGGAACTGTTCGGGTCACTTTGACCCGGGAAATTGTGGATAGGGTTGGGACGATAGACGATATTATCGTTTATCGCGATTAAAAAACTGATGATGATCGCATTGTGGTGAATGTCCACCTCTCCGGGAACCATCACCTTATCGTGGTGGAGAGGTTTGGGTGCCCCCATGAACCTGAGGGCTGTGTTGTC
>JAODTR010004693.1:0-11878 GCA_025399935.1 Amblyopsis rosae | reverse complement strand
ACGTGAGCTCTGTGGCGTACGAGTGTTCTAGGACCAAATAAATCTTGATAAAACTCGTACTGGCTCATATGTGAAGACGAGACGTTACCAATACCAACAAGTAACAATCAAACATGCAGCAGTAATAATCTGAAGTTAGCGGTTGTCACATTTTACTTGAGTTTACAACGTGTGTGCTCTTCTACAATGTTTTGTAGGCCTATGTATAATTCTCTTTTTTTATGAAAAAATATGCATGTATGGCTAAATCACGTGACACTGCCACTGTCCTGGCAAAGCGTGGAACTGGCTAGGCTTCACTTTAGCAACAAATCATGCACCTCAACAGTTTTACTTTTCCATCTCCTGACCAAAAGCCACTGATATGCTTGCCTTCTGACGTTTTGCTTAAATTCTGGTGAGTCACATCCACACTTTAGACGTTACGGCTACGCATTAAAAGACATGGTTTATCAAGAGAGTATGATCGTATATATTATGCTATGAAATGCCCAGTGTGATGAGTAAATACATCTGTAATTGGGGACAAGTACGCCAACAGCTGCGGTGGGTTTAGACGCTGTGTGTGCAGATCTACTCACAGCACTGCAGGTAAATTAACCTCAATTTCCAGGGTCTATCCTGTTTGTTCCGCGTGATTTTGACAGACATGGTGGTGAGACTGTTGCCCGGGATGGGACATGAGTTTGTTTGATTCATGATCTCCTCTGCAGCGGTCGCCATCATTCTCACTTCTCTCTCAACCTGTACGGTGGGCGGTGACACAAGAACGCTCGACTCGGTCCATCGGATGATGCGCGTATCTGCGTCAGAGATTCCCTTTTCCAGTAGGCTATGAGGGAGATTATCAAGAAGCCGCTAAATGCATTAAAATGCAAATAACCCCACTATAAGAGACATCAGGCCAAAGGCAACTGATAAAAATAGACTGCGCAAACGATAAGGAGGATATGAAAACAAAATGTAATCTGCTGGATTGTCAATGCAGCCATAGGCTATGCAACAGAAAGCTTAAAGTGCAACCCACTGCCACGATAAAGAAACGAATCGTTTGATACGGCATATGTCGCAGGTAGTCTGATAATCTGTTGAATAATGATTGAAGAGTGGCTGTTATCGTTAATTGAAACACAAATGAATAAAACGTAATTCATTGAGAATTATAATGAAAGTAGTCTACCATAATTGTTATACACATGCATGTACAGTAGGCTAACCCCACATTAGTTATAACCAAAATTGGGAGAATTTGTAAAAGACCCCATTATTTTCAAACTTGAAAAACTTGAATGAAACAATGTAACGCGTAATAACTATAGCATATGATATTTAATTTAGTCTTACCTCTAGTTTTAATAGTTTTTCTCCCTGAATATATTTGGCTGTGCAAGTTGTAGTGCAATCAGTCAACCACAAAACCATCTGAAATAAGTAGCCTAATTTAATATTATGCCTAACCTACTGTATAATTAAATAGAAATTAGTTTGTAGTTGGAATTATTTTCTCTTTGTTGGTGAAAGTAGCTCTGAGAGTCACATAAGAATGAATCGCATCTGAATCAGTCACATTCCAAGTGAAAGAAAAAGTGAAAGAACAGTACAGATCTTGACCAACTGAATTCTGAAGTTCAAATTTATTTTTTTAAAGACAGGAAAACAGAAACAATCACAAAAGCTTAGTGCAAAGTTCAACCATTAAAAGTCTTCCAGTATTATCAAAATCTACATATAAAACAAAACCATGCCACATTATATTGTGCAATTCCCTTACAGTATTTGTTCAAAACTCCAAATAAATACTATACAATTCAAGACCCTTGAAAACTTAATGGATCAGCCAATTTAACCTGTAGGCTGAGACCCCATTGTGTCATTGTCTTCTGATGTAAATTAATTGTGTTATGTTATTTACAAGTATGTCATCATGTTCACATTTTTTTTTCTTTATCATTTATACAAATAACCTACCCAAGATAGGAAGTTAGAAATCATTACACTGATATTCCCATACGATTTGAGATTGTTTATAAAAAATGTTAAAATGGAGAAAATAAAAATCCTTGGTGACATTATGTTCAGACATACTAATTTCTAAGTAGTAGCATAGATATTAGATAGCAAAGGTACTAAGCTGACATGCACTGACATAAATCTACTTGGATAGCATACAGTATAGTGTAATGCAGTGACGAATATTTTGTTATCCTTGTGAATCTGGAAAAAAACATGTCATGCTATGCACAAAAAAATGTGCTATTTCATGCAATTCATCATCCAGTGTCAATGCTACATGTAGCCTAATGCAGAAAAGCATGGTCTTGTACAGTAACTAATATTGACATAATATAATTGACAAGTCTTTGAAGTGATTTGACTGGTCGGCGAACGCCCGGAAGTGACGTTGCGCGATTGCTTAGTAAGACAACTTTCTATGTGGTCCAAATCCGTGTCAATTAATGCTTCTTGGCAGCACCTGGGAGCCCATCATAATACGAATATATATACTAAATAACCTAATTTAGCATAATAGATAATAAACAAAACCCATGTGAATAGTCGACTACTGTACTGTACAGTAGGCTATTCACATGTACAGTCTGTACACCACTGTTAGGCCACAGCCGTTTCTTGTCACAGAGTTGTCACCGAGTTCTCAAGCCACTGCTGGATATGACATCACGCCGACCAGACAAATTGTTCAAAGATGAGATTCAAGACATAACAAAATTGGCTGTTTGAAGATGCTGTATGTTCAAATGCTTTAAACTCTCTCTCTCTCTCTCTATATATCTATATATATATATATATATATATATATATATATATATATATATATATATACACACACACTACTGTAAAAGTTTAATGCCGAAATGCAGTGAGAATGGCTGCATAACAGTTGGTCATATCATTTACATTTACAGAATGTAAGACAGCTCAACGACTTAGTAAGCACATTTGAGCATAGCTGAATTTTAAATAAACACTGTTTGTTAGCATAATGACATCTGCAAGGCTAACTTGATTCCTAGAGCATCATACCATTACATATAAACATACCATTAGGCCACAAAAATTATTGTCACAAGTCTGATCATAAGATAGTCACTAGTTGCTGCTCCTCCACAATTTACTGTACATAATTGTCATCATCATAACGAGTCTGTAAGGATGTCTGTAGTAATGCCATTCAAAACTGTTAGAGAAATGGTCAGTGAACCACCAGCCAATCCGCTTACACATGAGAAGCTCAGTTAGCGCCGAGAGAAATGAAGTGCCATGTTTGATAATCATTCTCACGTGAGTCTTATATTGTCTGCCTATAATGTGATCTCTATCCCAACCGAGCAGTTTTGAATGGAGAGTTTCCAGACTAATTTGTACAGCGGATCAAATTGTGCATCTTGTGAAATCAAGAAGGCTTTTCTAGGCAACACCAGAATTAAGACACTGTACTTTTGACTCAAACTTATTGCTGAACATATTATAGACCATCACTAAGTGGTAAGACTAGCACTTCTACCCTCTTTTCCCATGGAAAAAAAAAATCAATAAGAAACTAATCACATTGTGTCAAAAGCAAAATACCTTTTTTTTCTGCTGTTGTTCCAATCCAGAATAGGTCAGTCCAGAGCCATGGAAAGAGAGTTACGCCAAAGTTAGTTCAACATTTTCAACAGTCACGTGATTCACGGAGAGGCAAAACCTATGGCAAAACAGTTCCAGAAAGTGATTGTTGGCCAATTTGAGTCGCTATAGAGATATATAACTTAATTTTTGGGTAATTAGTAGTCAAGAAATGCACAGATTTACATTAACAATATAATTGATAGCAAACTTTTATTATTTGCAGCTAACTTCTGGGAACAATTTTGAGGCTCCACGATCGGCCATTGCTGTGAACAAATGGTCCATTTGGAGTGAACGGAGATGAAGCGACTCTCTCTTTACATGGCTCTGGGTCAGTCCAATACAATTATTACATCATATACAAATATAGCCTGTGATACTGAGGCATATGTTTAATAATAGCAGGCATAACGCATTTGTGTTCTGGGTCTGAACAAGCCTTTTCAAATCGTGCAAACAATTGTGCTATTACAACTGACATCATTTGTAAATTCCCGTAGCAATCACTGTATCCAATAAAGGCACATTAATTCAAGCTTACAGTATATAAACTTTGATTCCTGAAAGGAGTTTTGCTTTATAAGTAAAACCAACCTTTCAAGTCTGCTTCAAAAGCACATATTAGTAGAAAATGTGTGTATCAAACCTTTGCTTCAAATCTAAACAAATGAAAACTCCCAAATTACAATTTGAAAACAGTAACAAAGAGCTATAATGTTTCCATACGTTTTTTTGAGGACTATCTTTTTTTTACAAAATCCACAGAATTTGGAAATTCAAAGCCAAGCAAATAATAAAATAAAAAACATTCACATGTTGACAAATATAAAAATGATTTGATAAAAAATAGCTAAATACAGAAATCCCCATCACACTTCAATTGACCCTTTTACCCATATAAAGACAAAAGACATACGGCTAGAAATGCTTCATCATAAATAACACTGTATCTTACACAAACACTATTCTATGAAACACCATGCTTAGTAAAAACAAAAAGAAGAAAGGAAAAACATCTAGCAATGTTAAAAATGTTCTCATCATTAGTTTTATTGCTAGCAGCTTGCCTACTCTACACCAGAACCTGACTGCATAATTGCTAGTCAGATTGGTGGTTTTGGATGCAGCCTGAGAAAAATATATCTTTTTGATTTTACTTCTATACTATACTGGCTATATTTCTGCTCGTCATAGCCAGTATATCAGCATTAGATGTCCCTATCCTTTAGTCAAGCACAACGCTCCGTTCACTGAGCTTTAATAGGAAGAAAGAACATTGGATCAATCATTAGGAAGAGAATAAGGGTTGGTCAGAGTGAAAGAGCACTGGCTTTTGTCACTTGTTGTCAGACCGCAGACCACAACACAGAGGATAAAGACACAGCAAGAGACGTTAATAAGATGTAATCGAGAGAACTGGAGATAAGTCTTAAAAAATGGACATTAGCAAATGGACGTACAGGGACGATAAAACAATATAAACAGAAGTGAAGCCTGAGAGCTTTGTGAGCCGGAGATTGTTTGGCAGTGCACAAGGCATGTCAATGCCTCACACTGAGCTGGCTGTGTGGCGTAATGCTCACCATGTCATCTGTGTAAACACATTGCTTGTTACTTTTCCTTCATGTATAACGGCGATGTTTGCTCAAGCAGGCTAAACTGTGTTTTCAAAGTGTTTTCTGTCCCGTCAGCTTGTCACCCACACCGTGACGCGAATCTGGGTGGAAATGCACTCACTTTTAAAGACTTGTATATTTCCCTGTGCAATAACTAGAAGGGTAGTGTCCTTGCCCAGGTGGCGCTCTGATTGGAGCATTTCCACCTGCAGGCTCAAAAACCAGATTGACATTTCCCATGAAGCACTGAAAACCATTGTTTCACCAATTCCAGTCCCAGGATTAATGTTTAAAAATGATTTCTTGAGAACGAATTAAGATGGGGGGGAAGAAAATAAGAAATGACCTGCAATCTATTTTAGTTTGCTGCATATAAAATAGATTGTGTAATTATTTATCAAGACAATCATGTTTACAATAACAGATAATTGCAATTACAATTTGTCTGACTACATACCGAGCTTATGTGCATGTTGGCTTAAATATATATTAATGTAGCATTAACATCTGTTTTTATCATTACAGTGACCCGAGGGCTATGAGAAAAGAGCTATGAGACAACATCTGATTTGCAGCTACAGTATAGTAAAATGTTGTTCCATAGCTCTTTTTGGGAGGGCCAATGTGCCATCAAAGACATGAGAGATGGTTAAGGGAACAGTAGCTAAAGTGACTCTTATCACTATCGGTAAGATTATGCGTAAAATTTTAAATCAAATCATGTTTTAAGAGACTGAGATATTTTTCAGAAAATTTTGAAAATACTGAATAATGGTCAGTATCATTGGACAGTAATTTATATTGTAGCCTAATAAAGAGCACGTCCCAATTAAGTCTCAGTAACCTGTAATAACGAATTAAGGGATTTAAGTTGCCATTGTTGTTGAGCATTTAGCTTTCATTGGAAACCCATTTCACAATTTGTCAAACCTGACCTTAGAGTCAAGTTTCCTTCTGCAGATTTAGGGTGTTAACTGTTGACAGTCATTTTGTGTCACTCGGGTTATTCTCGAACAGGGCCAAGCCGGAGGACACCAGTCTTTCTGCTGACTGGACGGCCCTCAGGATAAACGACAGAGATTGGTTGAGAGAGCTATGGTGCATGAACACACGGTAGTCTTGGTCATATTTGTCTGCGATGCTAGTGCTACTGTGCGGGGGTACTTCCTGTGAGAACCGCAGGATAGAGAACTGGGGCGTCTTCACTGGAAGGCTGTACAGCATGTTCCTAAGAGAGAAAAAGAGAGGTACTGATATAGTCACATTAAAAGAAAAAAATGTGGGGGGGGGGGGGGGTAGGGTTAGTGAATGTGTTGGCTCAATAGCTAATATTTTATTTTATTAAAAACAAATCTGTATATGGACTAACATGGAGGAGAATACCAAATGAGTGCTATTGCTGAGGGTGGTGACAAAGTTAAATGTATACACAATACTACAAAACACATATTTCTGATCAATTTAAAGTGGCTGTTGGGTGTAAAGTTTCATGTCCTGCATACTATTGTTTTTTGTATCAAGGTTACACAACGGATTTAACCAGGACACAGGGCACTTTTGTGTGTAGCCTATGTGTGGATGTGTCCGGGGGTGGGGGAGGAAGGGGGTGCCCGCCCTCTCTCAGCATTATTTCATGTCACAAACAGTTCACGGAAAAACTTGGTACACAATGAATTATTGCCCCTAACGCACACCCAATCCATTTCTTTTTATCTTACTGTCACACAAATACAGAACACATACAATAACACGCATACACACGCACGCACGAACGCAAGCACACACACACACACACACACACGCACACGCACACAAGCCCTCTCAAACCACATATAGAAACACACCCCTCTGGCGTAGTGGAGCAGTCATTTGTAGGTCAGAGCTCGTGGAGACTATGCAGTGTCTCTTCTTGGGCCTCGAGTGCATTGATTTCTCTTTAAGTGGCTGAACGGAGAGTTTTACAGAGTAAATTGAGTGATTCTTCATCTGTTAAGACACAGGCTCTGGGCTACAGGGTGAGCGCAAGCACTGACCTTCGCTATACAGTCCAGAGTGAACAAAGTCAATGTGATGTGAATACAGTACCTGTTGTGTATAGCACTGTGCTATATAAATATAAATGAAAGAAAATGTAAAAAAACATGTATTATTTATTTAAGTTTATACACATTTCAATACGAACACCCGTCCTGTCCTTTAGAAGCACACGTCATCCATTCCTTCAGCCACACCTTGAGAGGTTTTAAAGAAAAAAAGTATTTACAGATTTTCAGCTGTACATTTATTGAACACGTCTTGCCGTGGTATGAGCTGGCATGGGACCGGTCATTGATAAATGAAGCAGGGCTGTGTGTCAAACAACAAATAAATCTTCCAGATTGTTTCTTTGGGGCTGTCACATAGGGGCTCGGGCAGAACACGGGCCCGGGTTGACAGTAACCTTCCCCAACGTGGCTGCGGGCTGCCCAGATATAAAGCCAGGTCAATAATACAAGCCTGTTTTCTCTGGCCACTTGAATCTCTCTGACATTATCTCAAGGTTGCATCAATGTTTATTCGCCAGGCAACACATCTCTCGACTTTTCTGTATTCTGTGTTTCCCCGCTGAAATACACGGTGCTACACACTTACAAGACACAAACCAATAAATGTAAGAGATGACAGTAAGAAACAATAAGTAGAAATTAACCTCACATTTCCTGCAGGGTCTTCACTACAGTATCAACCCCCAAGGGCCGAGCAATATTTCCAGACACCGGCGAGCCGCACATCCATCGTTTGTTCCGCAAATATCCGGTTATGAAAGAGCTCTTTCTGTAGCAGCCTGTGCATACGGACATCTGCTATCGACCGGCGTGCCCTGACATCCACTCTTAATGGAGCTTGCCTTCTGCTCTGCAACACAACAAATTGTGTTTAAGCTATGGCTGCTCATCCCAGATGTCATTCACATGGGACCAGGAGCATCCGTCTGCCGTTGACAGCATCGTACTACTCTACTGTACACTGTGTGTGTGTGTGTGTGCGTGCCGATGTGCTTTGTGAAATTTGCCAAATGTCAAATATAGGCCGCGAGAGATGAAGCAGAGTAACTGCAGAGGTTTCTAACACGGAGGAACAGATTGGAAACAGGTTGTTTTGTTTACTGTGGCATTCTGTCACTGAAATAATTAGATAATTCATGTTCATCATCTCATATAGGCAAGTTCATTTTTTTTATTTACAGTACATTTATAATTTATTTGTATTTTCTACCTAGCTACTTTGAATACATACTGCACATTTAAATACAGTAACACGTCTAGTGCAGTGCATAAATAAGTTCTACAATCACAGACAACACTTTTGGCTTTGTTTGCATGAATGACAGAGCAGATGTTTAAATTCAAAGAGCATCTAGAACATTTAATGTCTGTGCTCACGTAATACTGAGATGTTGAGCTTCAATGACACTTCTCATATGTGTCAGTGACTATCGCTCATGTCTTGTTCTCAACGTTTATATTGCTGTCTTTGTCTCCCTTCTGTTTGCCTCTTTTTGTATCACTCAAATGTTTTTCTTCACTATCGACTCCTTTCCAGAAATATCTTAAGTTCCTTCATTACCTCTATTCTTCCAGTTCTCAGACAGTTCTATTGAGAGGGATAGAAATAACTTATACAAGCAGTAATAAAAATTAATGCCTTGACTGTATAATGGTACCACATTTCTATTGTTAACCGGGATAGTCCATGTGTACACACTGATTGTTATTGAGAAATGTATGCGTTTGCGAAATAGCAAGTTCACACAAAAGCAAAATATGCTGACCTCAAAGACACAGTAACTACAGTATTTTGCAAATTACTCATAGTGGTCGTTTGGTCATTAAATTATGCAGCTGCACATCCACAGTTATATATTCATTATGGGAAGGACACATTTAACAAAATATGAAACCCCTCATACACACACAATATGGCCACCATACCTGCACTGCTGTTTGTTATGAGGGCTTATATTCTGAATATCATTTCAGGGTCAGTGACAAGAGCTGAAATATTTACTAGATGCAAAGCTAGGCTGCATTGACTTGCCAAATACCCATCACTATGTCCCGGCAGACATATACATTTATAGAAGCTATTTCAAGGCATATTCATTGTGCATTGTGCAAAAAATGGTAAAAGAAAAAAATTCCATTGCGCACATATTCATGTGTGATATCAACACTGCGCTATGAATTGAAGAGTGCATTTGAGACGCTATAAAATGCAATTTTACCTGTGTTGGTAAAGCACAACAAAGGTAAACATTTTTAAAAGCCATTAGATGTCCACATTCTAATTGTCCTCCTCCTGTGAAGGAATGCTAACCTCCTTTATAAATGGATGCCATTAAGCCGTAATGCTTTTTGAGCATGATGGAGCAGCTCATTTTAGCTTGGATGCTAATGGTAGTCTAGGACAATTAACACGTCTATTACCGCCATAAACTGTGAATAACACTGAGCAGGGAAACTCATTCATTGTCTAGAAGTGGAGAGAAAAGAAACCTAACTGAAAGATGTGGCATGTGAGGTCGGTAAAACAAAATGCAACGGAGTTATGACAGTTATAAGTTAAAACGTCTTTTCATTTGATTTAAATTCAAATGAATTACTTTAATATGAAAGACACCTGTCCCCCTAATGACTGTATTTTGTCATTTTTCAAAATAAAAGTCCCTTTCTCACTAGAGAAACCCATTTTCCTGTACTCAAAATGGGATTTATATTTGCTTCTGTGTGGAGTTTGAATGTTTTTCCCGGGTCTGTGTGGGTTTCCTCCGAGTGCTCCGGGTCCCCAAACATGTTAGGTTCATTCCCCAGTCAGTGCCGTCTGACCAGTGACACTGCCAAAGATCTGGAGCTGGTTCCCGGGCACTGCATAGCAGCTGCCCACTGCTGCTCACTGCTCCATTGAGGCATGGGTTAAATGCAGAGGATACATTTTGCTACATGTATGTGAGAATAAAAGCAACCTTTACTTTACTTTCCCATTGGGGGAACCTGGACTCGTGATTTTAGTTGCATGACAATTATGATGATGTAGTGATATTCAATGGTTAGCAATTGGTTGAGGTGGAGCTTGTTGGTAAAACAAACCTTTTTTGACAGTTGGCAAACAGTAACTTACTTTTTTTTTTTTTATCAAATCCAATCTCCTGTGTTTATGTACAATGTTTTTCTCGAGGACCCTTCTGCAGAAAGTTCCTCAACTGTTTGATGGAAAAGGGGCAAATGGTTGTAGAGGACAGACACCCTTCACTACCCCTCTCCATAAAGGCTTACCCCTCTGGGACAGTCTGTCTGATGAAACAGCCCTGTGTCAGGGTGAAGGTGAAATGCCCAACTGACTCAATGACGTCAGAACACGATGGAAACTATGGTGGTGTTGGTTGAAGCTGCGAAATCAGCGGTCAACGTTCAGCTGTGTTGAACTCTAGACGAAGGGCAGATGCCCCGTCGCTTGCATAGTATGGAAGTGAGCGGGAGGCGAATATTGTCAGCTGTCAGTTTCGCGCATGTGTGACCGTGCGGTCATGATGCATGCACATTTACCGTGCATAATGACAAAACACAATTGCATGTAAAGCTCATGTAGCTAACCTATATGCATATAGATAGGCTCATGATGTGTGTGCGCTTTAAATCGTGACGCTTTTTTCCCCCCGACAAGGGAATTGAGTCACGGTTCGCTACGGCTCTATATACTGTACACATACTTGACATTGACGTCGGTTGCTCACCTGTACACTCCAGCCGGCGTATGGGGGACGAGGAAACTCTTCTCCATGTCGCGCAGGACGTCGTTCAGCATGCGCACGTGGAACTCTTCCCGCTCTTTGGGATCATTTGCCGACCGCATGGTCTCGGACTGGAAGAAGGCGGCCTTGTCCCTCAGAGACAAAGCTGACGACAGGAGGACGGGAGGAACCGCACTATCTGCGCACACACACACAGAAACACATTAAAAACACGTGCACACACGCGCACACACAATAACATGCACAAACACACACATGCACACACACAACAATTTCACTTTCTTCCTCCAGTCCTCCTTTTCCCCCTCACCAGCCATGAACCACCTTGCCCTCTTCATTTGTTGTGGCTGATCCCCCACTCTTCCCTGTCTCAGACACTGGCTTTGAAACACTTTACGTGAGGGATCTATTCCTGGTTTCTCCCAACACTAAGGGTGTATGCTGTGCTGTTTTTATTTTTCCTGCCATTCTTTGGTGTCTCTTTTCCCTTCCCAACAGAAAAGTCAAACACTGTTAGTGTGACAAAGGTCTGAAGCGCCAAGGTAAAGCTGTGATGTATTCTGTTTTGTGCAAAACACTTTTTGTACAGGATACTAAGTGAACTCACAAGAGCTCTGAATCCATATAAACACAGAGCCCTTCTCCACCCCTGCAGTGCTATTTGAAGCACTGCTGCTACCCGACTGCAACATGGAATTCAATTATTCAGTTTAGAGTTTGTTCACTTCCTTGACATGTTATTCAGATCTGCATTTTACACACACGCACATATATACACTCACCTAAAGGATTATTAGGAACACCATACTAATACTGTGTTTGACCCCCTTTCGCCTTCAGAACT